>JARVJO010000164.1:27263142-27281680 GCA_031762555.1 Cynodonichthys magdalenae | reverse complement strand
ATAAACTTTTTTGCGCATTAGAGGAAGTTTATTCGAATCAGGCCGTTTCCATTCAGCTTTTTTGATGCGAAATTTCAAAATGCGAATTAAGAAACGTTGATGGAAACACGGCTTGTGTGAGGGGTGGGGTAAACCCTGGACAGAGGTCACAAGTCCCTCACAGAGCCACATGGAAACAAACAGCCATTCACTCTCTCACTCACACCTAGGGACAATTTAGAATTATCAATTAACCTAGCATTCATGTTTTTGATCTGTAGGAAGAAGCCCAGAGAAAACCCACACATGCACAGAGAGAACTTGCAAACTCTACCCAGAAAGGTCCCAAGTCAGAATTTGATCTGGCAACCTACTTGTAGAGAGGCATCATACGTACCAACTGAGCAAGCAATATTTCAAGAAATCACAAGATTTGCTATTTCTTAGATTTGTGTGTTGAGGCTGACTCTCAGTTACTAACATACATGTACTGTTAACTTCATGTGTTAGACAGAATGATTAAGTTACAGCCATTGTTGTGTTTGGTTTTGGAGTTGCTTTTTGTAATCAGTATTTACTTTTGTTAATGTTTCATAAAATCCATCATGATATATTTTGCTAACAGACAAACAAAAGTCAATTCTAGCAGCAGGCCTTTTACTGGAAACATGTTGTTTAGGTTTTCTGATGCCTTCTTTCAGGTAACAACCCCTCAGGATGCCTTCAGGGCACCATGCTGAGCTCTGAGTTTGCCAAGATTTAACAGACATTTCCGTCCATAAGTTTTTCTTTTTTTCTTCTTTGTTAATTTTGTAAACATTCATAAGCGAGCAAAGGGTGGTGTGTGGAGGTCACCACAATTATTTTATGGAGACAGTAAGACACATTAAAAATAATTTGCAACAGTTTGGATAGAGGAGATACATGATAAAATAAAAAAAATAAACAAAATAAAAATAGATTTTATGCATTGTGCAATGTGACGTTTTTAGAGTGTGTGTCAGTTACAACCATTTCAGACTTTAGCTCAATATCTGCACTGATTGATTTATAGCCACATTTACTATGTTCAGTTGTCTGTGGCACCATCTTGAAATGGGTTTATTCCAAAGGTTAAAGAGTTGTAGATGTCAGTGATAATTTTCTGAAATCTTGATGAAAATTTGTCTGGTGGATCATGATATATATTGCAAATAGACACACATACTCTCAGTCTCTCCCTCTATATCTCTCTCTCTCTCACACACACATACACTCACATACACTATGGCAAAACTATTATTACCCTTTTGGCGACAGGCTTTAATAATATTAATGCATTGTCCATTCATCCCTGGTTGCTTTCTAATATGCTGGAGTTGCATCACATTTGTTCATGTTGCCTTTTGAGTGAGTGAGACTGTAACCTGCAGCAACAGCCAAGTCTCTCTTCGTCCCCTCCGACACCGCAGGGTCACTGGGTGGCAGCGCGAGACCGGGTCACCACCTCCTCCACAATACACACCTTGCCAAGTATAGCTGTCTGCTATCAGTGCCAGCAAGTAGGGACAGAGAGCACACATGGGGTGGGGGTGTGTGCTGGAAAATCACATCCCACATTCCTGAAACCTCTGCCTGTGAACTGTATGAAGACTGAATTTTTAGGCGGTGGGTCATAAAAAATAAAAATAAAAGATAGGATAGAAAAGTAGTCGTGTTCTTTGTCGAGACAGATTAAATGCTTTGTTAGTGGATCAGAAGCACCTCAATGATGCACTAAACTGTTCTGCAAAATTAAAAAGTTGAATGGTGCTTGGGTAAAATTGTTTCCCAGATGAAAAATGTGTGTAATATCTATTTAGTGTCCCCATGAGTATTGTTTGTTTTTTTTTCTTTTGTTCAGATATTCACATGTATTGGATGAACTGTATGTTTTTGTTGTTTTCCTATGGCTACACTAAAAGATCTTTATAATGTCCCCAAATGGGTTTCTTGATGTGCTGTGGTATCTGAGCAACATCTTTCTAAATTTCACCGGATTAACAAGCCTTTGTAGTTAGGATGCTCTACATGCGCAACTAACTCCCTGTTTAATTTGGATCTAAGAGCTGCAATTATGTCCTTGAATTCCCCCCGGAGATTAGGAAAATAAAAGCACTCACACTGTGAAGTGATATACGAAGCATTTCCAACCAGTCGGCCTCTCCAGAAAGTTGTACACGCGTCCTTGGATGTAGGGGCGCGTCAGAGCCGGACGCGCACCGGTGCTGTACACCGACATCCTCCCAGACATCCGGGGATGAGGTACGTGAGGGTGCAGGTGAAAAGAGGTGCCATCCGCGGGGGCTCTGCCGTCCTGTTGCATTATTGTGTCTCTTTGAAGAAAGGTGCCAACAGGTGTTTCCGCCTCACGCGCGCTGAATGTGGTTTCAGACAGCTCTAAATCCAGCGATCTCTTCCCATGTGGCACAGCTGAAAGCTTCCTCGTGTTCCCCTGACCGGGGGCGGAGGAGAGAGACATTGGAAGTTTCCGCTCTTCTTCTAAACTTTCCCCACCTTTATTATTATTATTTTTTTCTTGGTCACCGACTTAAAGTGACAAACTTTGGTCCACGCGTGCTCACCTTCTGCGCGACGACGCATAAAAACTACTATTACCTCTCTTATTAATGCTCTAAATCACTAGGAGGATTTCTCTCTCTCTCTTTTCTCCAGCCTAAGCTTCCGGCTCTCTGAGTTGCAGACCTAAGGACCCCCCCCCCCCTTACTTCTCTCACAGCTTTTATCAGTCTGGGGACTATCGCCATGCAGGCGGTGCGCTCTCAGCTGCTCGGACTATAGGCTACTGTTTTATAGTAGAGCAGCAAGTAAAAAAAAAAAAGAATGTTGATGATCTTTACTGTCACTAAGAGATGACAAGCCATTCATTTTTTACTAATACAATTTAAAATTGGTGTTTATCTGGATTTAAGTTGTCCTTTTAATTTTAGCAAGTGCTGATGACAAACTTGAATTGGCTCTAATTTTAGAGCCAATTCAAGTTTGATAACTTTTAAGTTAATCAGTTGTAGATCTCTCATCAATGATTACTTCTCAAAATTTATATAAACGTGTCCAGTGGTTCATAAGATTTTCTGCTAACAAAGTTTTAAAAATATTCAAGATGATCAGTTAATATGGGTTGGGAATGACTTTCTGCTGTTACCACACCAAGCTTAAGCACAGTATGTATCTTTAGTTTCATATACCCACTTGTGTGTTTCCTATAGCTTAACTGGGGCAGCCATCTTGAATGGTGTTAACGCAATTTTTTTACCAAAAACATCTTATATTGATTCAAATAAATTTGTAGTAATATGTATTTGTAGAAATACATGGAGGGTTTTAGCCAAAGTCCAGCACTCTGAGACTTTACACTAAGAGAAAAGGAAGCAGAGGACTAGTATCTGTGTGAGCCACTATACGGGATTCTGGAGTACATCAAGAGGAAAGCCCACAATTATCAACTGATGAGAGAATGTCTCAGGCAGCAGCAGAAACTCAACGTGTAAGACGCACAACCAGAGAGCCATCATGGAAAGATAAGCCCCTGCACAGCATGTACCACCAACAGATTGAGGAAGCACCTATCAACAAGTCCTGGCTAGAGAAGGCAGGACTAAAGGACAGCACAGAGGCACTGATCATGGCAGCAGAAGAACAGGCCCTCTGCACAAGAGCAATAGAGGCTAAGGTCTACCAGACCCAAGATGCAGGCTGTGCAAATATGCCCACAAGACAGTCCAACACATAATAGCGAAGATACAGGTAGGATAAATTAAACATTATAACCCATTGGCAGGGATAGAGACGCTACCAGGGGTGGTGGAAAATGGAAGGGCTAAAATACTGTGGAACTTCCAGATCCAGAATAACAAAGAAGTGATGGCTAGCCACTGTGGTGGTACTGTGACCCCCAAACTGGAAAAATAGCTCCAACAGACAGTGTTGTATAAAGTACCACAAAATGATACTTGAGTAAAAGTACAAGTATCTTATCAAAAAATTACTTTGGTAAAAGTTAAAGTCTCCTTTAGGAATATTACTTGAGTAAAAGTCTGAAAGTATCTGATATTTTTTGTACCTTAGTATTAAAAGTAAAAGTATTGATTTAAAATGTGCAGTTAGATTTTCCGTGATGACATTTTTTAGGAGGTGACCTCCCCCCAAAAAATGCAAAAAAAAAAGCCATGTCCTAATAAAAGAATGTTTAATTTATGTTAAATTTAGGATGCACTAGTCTAGCTGTTTCAGTTTATTTACACATGTTAAAGGGTGCCCAAACGTTTTCCCCAAAATGAAAATCTATCCGAGGGCTGCAGGTCAAATTCAATAATACAATTCATGAAATACAAATACTTTTTAAGTACAGTCCTTTTATTTTTAATGAATAAGTTATAAGTCAGTGCGGTGGTCCACATGTTTGACTGACTGCACTACAGCCCCTTATGTAGTCATTGGGTCAATGAATGGAATGACTTTAGGTGGAAAGACTGTGTTTCTACATAGGACAACAGATTACAACCTAGTAACCATGGCAACTGCTGGTGGGCCAAATCTAAAGGCTTGGTGAGCCAGTTTTGGTCCACGGGCCCAACTTTGGGCACCTCTGATATACTATTTACATATATGCCGCCACATGCATCTTCGTACCAGGCTATATATGTCTGCACTGTCCTGCTGGAGTGTGACATGATTTGTGTGCAAACTAATACGGTCTCAGAATTTTATATATTTATATTTCTCATTCAACCACAATTAAATTCACTCTATCTAGGAGGCGCAATTTGTATGGATGGTATTTATTTTTTACAATAACAAACTGGAATGAAAACAAGCAAAAATGAAGTAAAAGTAACGACTTTCTACTTCTTGCCTTTTTTAAAAATGTAAGGAGTAGAAAGTACAGATAATTGTGTGAAAATGTAAGGAGTAGAAGTAAAAAGTAGGCTGAAAAATAATTACTCAAGTAAAGTACAAATACCCAAAAAATCTACTTAAGTACAGTAACAAAGTATTTGTACTTAGTTACTTTACAACTCTGCCAACAGATCCCAGGCCACTGACAGAGGACCTGTATTTGAAGTGAAGTGACGTGAAACCACCTAAGTGGAAGAGTAAGGTGAGCTACAATATATGCACTCTTGTGTAAAACTTTTGTCATGGTTGGGAGGGTCCTGTAAACCCAGGTCTTCTCCACTTACCTGTTAGTGGCAGAAGCTGCTGATACTGCAAGAAGAGGGAACTTGGTCACTTAACCATACACGTCAACCCATTTGGGCCATCAGCTGTATCCTGGCCCTCAAACATCCATAATTTTCCCCCAAAACAATCTGTATTACTCACATGGGGTTGAAAGCAGACATTCAGTCGCAGAGACAGACAGAATGTGGGGTGGAGATAACAGCTCCTGCAGCACAGAAGAGCATGTAAAGGAGGACAGGGAGAGATGGAGAACTAATTTCTAGGGGCAGAGCAGGTTAGAAAATAATTATTTAACTTTATTTGTTGTTTGTTTATTTGGTTCTACAGGCAGTGAGACGTAAAATACATTTGAAGGTGAGTAAAAAAATCCCTGAGTTTTGAAAAAATATCTGAGATTGCCTGAATCACTTAACAACATCCTTAGACCTGCAAAATGAGGAAAAAAACATGTAGTTTACAGACAATCTGTATAACTTGACTTGTATAGTCACAGTCAAATGAAGTTATAAATACATAAATAAAAGCAATGCCACACTGTTAGAAAGTCAAACTGGAGTGAAACTTTGCATCAAAATATCTAACTCCAGGCTTTTATGTGATTTTGTTTGTCAGTGATGCTGGTGTTAGTCTGATTACATGAAGCTCAATTTGTCAAGGTTACTCTGTGAATGTCTTCCACTGTGACCTTGGCTAAGGTAGTCCAACTGAGAGGAAACACGTCCTCCCCACCTCCCGCAGCAAATTTTAATAGGAGTCGAGTGGCATCCATGTGATGACAGGATCTGTTGCCAGGTAGGTATTAAACATAACTCTCACAGGCCCTTGCTGCAGGAACCTGCTCACAATATTTTGTCTTTTATACAGAAAAGCCATTTCTCTTCAAAGGCATCAGTTCTGTCGTGTCCGAAAGCATGAAAACATATTGAAATGATTAAGAGTGTAAAAAAGAGAGAGAAGAAAAAAACCAATCATATGGTAGATGACATTTGATTTTGGTTAAATTGCAGAAATATTCAGCTTAAAAACAACAATCCTTGGGAAGCATACCTGGAGAGACTATGTGAGAAGGCAGTTATACTGTAGTTGATTATACCTGGTAAATAACATTTTCTCATTATCTCGTTATTGTGAGATTGTAAAATGTGTAGCACCAATAGTATGTGCTGTGAATGATGTAGCTGAAAATTTAGCTTAATAAATCTAAAACTGTGATGAACTTGTGACCGGTCCAGGGTGTACCCTGCCCTCGCACAGTGACTGCTGGATATGAGCACCAGTGACCCTAAAAGGAAGAAGCGGGTATAGATGAATGGATGGATATCTAAAACTGACTGAGCTACAGTCATAATTTTGTTTGCTAAAGTCAATAAGCTATGGTAGCCATCTTTAAATCTGTTTACGTCTGACATCATTCTGTTGTGGACGTCTATCCAATATTTAATTTGTGAAAAACATAATCTGAAAAAACAACTTGGTCATCTTCATAAGAGTACAGCATATTAGGCCTTTTATTCCATATATAGTTGTTTAGCTTCTGGTTAATGTGGACATGTCTCCTTACTGTCAAAGTTAAAAACATGTGCCATATAGTGCTTAGATTACATTTTGGAAAAAAAATGTTTTGCTACCAACACACCAGATATCTCAATATCAGTGAAACTGGCTGACTTGTAGCTTTAATTTTGTGTTTCCTAAGGTCAGTTGGCTGTGGAAGCTACAGTATCTTGATTTGGGTTGACTCCAAATGATAATCAGTTCATCCAATGATTTCTGTGAGATTCATAAACATTTATTCAGTGGTTCAACACAGGCTATTTTGCATGAACACATACAGAAATGAGCCAAAACAGTATTGCCTTTTTGTTTTTAGCAAGACATATTATTATTTTATTCAATTATTTTAAACTTAGATTCTTTTCAAACTTTTCAATAGCAGTATTGCATTATTTACTTATTTACTTTATTTAACCAGAAATCTTCTGGACAACATTATTTAATTTTTCAGCCGAAGCAAATGATTTTCAGCTTCGGGAATTTTTATTGTTGGTTTATCAAATTCTATTTTTATGGTTTTTTTTTTTCCCAAGTGGGTATTGTAATGTTTCATTACATGTTAGCTTGCCCTCTTTGAAGCCATCCTCAGATCTTATGAAGAATCCCTTATGTTGACTCAACACAGCAGGTTATTGGAATTTACTGTCAGTTATTGCAGAAAAGCTGAAAAAATGTAGGTGCTTGCCTCTCTCCATAAGAACACACAAAAGGGGTAATATATTATTAACTGTGTGATTCAGGTGAGATTATGGGATTGTTATTTTTTTCCCCCAACTGAGACAACAGAAGCTCTAAATGTAGTTTACAAGGAGAAGCAAACACTAACATTCTCTTGTAATTAAGCGTTGATCTACGGAAAAAAAGAAAAAGAAAAAGACACTGAGAATGCACAAAGTATCTTCTCAAAACTGAAAACCAGTGAACGTTCAGTGTCCAAATACTTTACATGCTTTATTGTTTTTACCTCTGCGGAAACAATTGAACTACCCATGATTGCATCAGAGTACTGTACTGCATGAGAGCCTTCCTGAACCATCTCTGTCCAAGTGTTCAGCCCAGTCAGTAGGAATTAGTCATGGGATCTCAGACTTTATTGTTCTCCATATTTATGAGTAATATAAACACATTAAGGGAATGGGATCCATTCCTCTATGGTCGTATAAACAAATTATCAGTGACTAAGCCTATTCATGTAAAGACATTACTAATCAAGCCAAGGCATATAATGTGCAAAGATGGGCTTTTACTGTAGGTCATGTATTTTTGGGATACAACCCAATTAATAATGATGAAGTGTCTCCAGCATGTGTATCACTGAGTTGACACTGTTCTCATATTCACTGGACCTAATTCAGAAGCTGTATTCTTTGAAGTCTGTGTTTCCAGACTAAAAGTGACAATAATGTCAGTTCTCGAAAGCCTTTCTAAATGCCCCTAAATTTAAGTTCTCGCTTTTGTTAGAATTTAAAGGCCACAGTCATTGTATCTGTTGCAACCCTCAGGATGTTTTAGGCTAAAAACACACAAACAAAACATAAAAAGTCAACTTTTTTATTTCAGTATGAGCTTACTGAAACAATATCAGTTTGCAGCATTGTTTAGCCTTGGCATCCATCCATCCATCCATCTTCTGCTTCTCCAGGGTCAGTGAGCAGGGGTAAAATGTACAGGAGAAAAACCCATAAATAGCTTTTCCCAGCAACACCCTGCAGTTCCTGATTAATAATTACAAAGTGGTCCTAAGCCATAGAGTGTATATAATCCCTACAGCAATTTCTGGATTTGTCTCTGTGTGACATTCTAGGAAGATCCTCTAAAAAAGACATCCTAATTAGATGCCTGGATCACCTCAGCTAGCTCATGGTATGGAAAAGCAGTGTCTCTACTATGAGCTCCTCTGGATGACAGAAATATTTTCTCTATTTCTAAATCTAAGCCTTTGTCCATCCTATGAAAAAAAAATCTTAGCTGCTTGTTTCTGGAATCCTTTTTTTTGTTGTTGTTTCCTGATATGTGGAACACTGGTACCCTTTTTAAATATGGGAACCACAACCATGCTACTCCTCAAGTGCTGTCCCCAGTTCTACATGCAACATTGAAAAGATGTTAACCATGGCAAGCCTTCAATATACAGAGCATTCAGCATCTCAGGGCAAATCTTACCCACCCGTGGCACATTACCACTTAGGAGCCTTTTAATCTCATTTGCTATAACATACCTGCCAACCATCCTAATTTGTCCATTTCAGAAGCGCTGACTATTCTGTGATTGTGCTTCCAAGCTGAAGGAGCTGCTTCACTGGCTTCTTACAGCACAACTTCTCAGCTTTCAGAAACTGTCTGAACTGTTCTGATGGTACAAGCTTTTACTAATTATGGTAAAGCAAAGTGGGAGCTTGAAATATCTGCAACAGACTTGTGTAAATGAATTCACTTTATTCCCTTGAAGTTCAGGTAGGTTTATTCATTGTTTTTGTCATCAACCATAAATTATTAAAACTAAATTTTTTGTGTTGAGCAGAATGTGAATATTATTGAGGGAGGGGGTTGCTTTGTTGTATTTGTGTGTGTTTCTGGGGATGGGGTTCACTGTGTGTAATTCTGTGCATGTGTGTCACTTTCTGTGTATCTGTGTATGTGTGTATGTGGTGGGGTAATTTACTGTCAAAGTTTTAGGAAACATGAGTAATTTCATCTTTAGTTGCTGAGGTAACATAGTGTGAAAGAGGGTGGAGGTGGGATTTGATGTTAATTTAAAAAAATATCAGATCCAAGTTATTTTTGTTTTATTTTTGTTCTCAACCAAACAGTGTATGTAGTGTAGGTAGTTTTTCTGTGTCAGTAGAATTTCCAGGCTAGTCTGTTTTGTTACAAGCATGGTGTTAAGTATATAAAAACAACAAAAAACAAAAACACCAAGTATGATCTCAGATAAAGTTCTCAAAAACTAGTTGTAACTGTTCTACCTTTCAATGAATACTGTAAATCATATAGCAAATTTATGTTTTTATAAGTGTTAAAAAATACACTTCAAACAGATAGAAAATACATAGATTTGAGTAGATTTTTTCAATATTTACTGCAACGGGTATGCATCTGAGGATGCATAGGCTCCTAGGATCACATTACGCCGGTTGCACTTGCTAATGTGTATAAATGTCCCTCATTACCATCCGTAAATGCTGTTTGGTATTCTATAATAATGGAATAATAGAACGCTCTTCTGTGGTGGTTCCCTCTTCAAAAGTTGGCGCCAGGTGGTGAGACATTTTTCAAGAACTTTCAGCTCAAGAAGGCAACACGGAAGCCAGCTTCATTCAGTTTCAACTACAATTACTTTATTTATTTATTTATTTATTTTTTGAAATTTTCATTGTAACACAGCTATGCGCATGCACAGATTAGCCGATACAAAATAACTTTATTGAACTCAGTTTACGTGATAGGTGGTGTGTTCCAATTACAGGGGCATCACTCTCCTTAGCCGCCCCGGTAAGGTCTATTCAAGGATGTTGGAGAAAAAAAGTATGATTGATGGTCAAACCTTAGATTCAGAAGGGACAGTGAAGGTTCTGTCGTGGCTATGGAACACCAGACCAGCTCTTTACCCTCATTTGGGTCCTCGAGGGGCCACTGGGGTTTGCTAATACAGTCTGTGTTTTGTGGACTTGGAGAAGGCTTTCAACTGTGTTCCTCAAGATACATGGTGGTGGTGGTGCTCTGCAAGTATGTGGATCTGTTGTTATGGGCCATTCAGTCCCTAAACAAGCATTGCAAGAGTTTGGTTTGCATTGCCAGCAGTAAGTCGGATTCCTTCAGAGTGGTAGAATTTCTAGGAGCAGACAGGGGGCGTTAGGAGTCCGGTTCGGTGGCCTCAGGATTCCATCTCTGCTATTTGCAGGGTACGTTGTCCTGTTGGTGTCATTGTGTTGTGACCTTTAGTTCTTACTGAAGCGGTCCTCAGTCAGAAAAGGGTCTACTGCTCTCTGTGGGTTGGGGGTAACATTCTGCCTCGAGTGGAGTTCAAGTGTCTTGGGGTTTTGTTCAGGAGTGAGGGAACAATTTGGGGCAGAAGACTGGTATTTTAGTTACTGCTGCAACAACTACTGTTTAAATAATGGTAAATAAATAAATAAATAAATAAATACATATTATTGACCACAACTTCTGGAATCCACATCTCCCACATTTCTAAAGTCAAGTCAGTGTAGCACTGTCTAAAATAGTTCTTAGTTAATCCAAGCATAAAGTGGGCTGTCTCTACCTCTCTATTATTACTCTTAAAACAAGTGTCTTTAAAATAAACTTGTGATTTTGATTGCACAAATCTGAGCTTCCAGTATTGCTCAGTATAAATCAAGAAATGCAAAATATGTGTTTCACATGCTAATTTCAGACATCTGTGACCTATTTGACTAAAGTAAATGCAGTTTTATGCTATCCAGTGTCACTGTGAAAGAGTTTAATTTTTTGCTTAACGAACCTGTAACAACTTAATCAACAAAATTTGGTTAAAATTAAGCAAGATGTCAAAAAGTTTTTAATGAAGTCTGACAAATGTTACAAATGTTTGAATTCCTTTACTTTTTTTACATTTACATAAAATTCCTTATTAGGTTAAAGTAAATTTCCACCCTTGATGATACCTTCACTTTTCCTGCTGATGATTCAATCTAATGGAAACAAAGTCACTCTAAAGACCCCCTGCTGGCCTGAAATTCAGTAAATGTGAAGACCACTGGAGTAAACGTAAGTCACTGTCATGTTGCATTTTCTTCAAAGAAGAATTCATTTGGAAAATAGTGAACTGTGTCTGCAGGGAGATGCTCCTGGTTGTATTCAGCATCTGCATGTTAATTATAAAACCAAGTCAGCCTTTGCCATCCTCTGTCAAAATTTGATTGTGGATCATTGTTTCATCTCACCCAGCTAGGTTTGCTCTTGTGATCACTTTACGCTCCCTTGCCCTTTTTTTCTGTTCTGAAAAACAACACATGCTGGAGCACTCTGTTAGGATCAAATTCACAAGGAAAAGAATCAAGCTGGATTGTGGTGTTATGTAAGACAAACAAAACAAAATGTTTTCACCATTTGGCTCACTTTCCAGTTACATTACCATAAATAACACAGTCAAAATGAACACTTTCTCCTTAGATAACAACTAAATATCATTCTTTTTAATAATTAGACAATTTATCTCATGAGAACCACTCCACAGAACAAACAAATTTCAAATTAGCATTTAATAGGCAATTGAGACACAGATGAGGGGAGTACCAGCTGTGAAATAAGTCAGGCATCAGGGAAAACAAAGTGAAGGTGGACAGTGGACAGGTGGGAAATGTCAGTGTCTGAAAAAGAGACATAAACAAACAGACAAAAGGAAGCAGGGGATGAGGCTGACACAGGAGCAGCTGTGGCAAACACATGTCCAACTGTGTAGAGAGAACAAAAGGCTTCAGACATAATGTGTACCTGTGTCAACATTTGCCATACCTTTGTGTAATGTTTGAACTTATCACATATAACAATTTTGCATTACATACATTGGACTGCTTAGATGGGCATATTATGCCATACATTTGAATTATACATCATGGGTTAAAGCAAAAAAAAATTTTTTGACTGAAATATTTTTCCTTTACCCCCACACACCCCGCCCCCCCATTTAGAGTTGTCTTTTTTTTTTCTTTTAGGGTTTTCATAAGCCTTTTAGATGCATAATTTCTTTCATGAATTTCACACAGTTGACTAGAATTTACTCAAAATAAATAATAATTTGAGTTTTCAATTTATGTTTTACAGGATTTGCCTGGATAAATAACAGTAAATAAAATATAAATAGTAAATATTTCATTCACACCTGTCCAGCACCTTCGTCACTCACCTGACAGAACTATGCCCTTATATGATGACATTTTATTCTTGTTAATTTATTTATTTATTAATTTATTCATTTCATTTAAAAACAAAACAAAGTATATGTATAACAAATAATACAAATTGCAAATAAAATGAAAGGCAGCAGAAAGAAGAAACAATCTTATTAATATCTGCCCCTTTTTTTCCAAAAATAAATAAATTCAAACAATAATCTTCAAATAACAAAACATAACTGTAAATTACAGAATTTGGTCAATTCAAACATCAGAGAATCAATAAATGTCATCCGTGGACTTTATCCTCATTCTTGGCACTAACATACAGTTTAACTGAATAAAAACAGATCACTAATAGATATAATGTCATCACTGAAATACTGTAGATCACCTGCTAGCTAACTGCAGGATTTTGTGGTAGGAAAAAACTGTCCTTTGGGGAAATTTTGACTTGTTTTCCAGTTCTGTGTAAAGAATAAAGTTTTACCAAAAGCTTGACAATATCAGAGGATATCAGAGGTGCAAGCAAACACATTATATGCATGAGTATATGTGCTATAATTTATATTTAAAAATTATAGCAAATATCTATCTGTTGCACAGAACAAAATAACATAAAAATATTTTTCTTATTAGTTAGACTGATTTTTTTAAAATTACTATTTTGTTAAAAAAAAGTTTCTTTTTTATTTTTCAAGCTCGTGACAGAGTAGTTCTGTCACAATATGGTTCTAAAAACAAGCAGTGAAGAATGAAAGTTGTGATAAACTACAAAAACATTTGAAACACGTTCCCCTGGAGAAAACGGTGATGTTCTCCTGGCAATGATGAGGAGGGGTTAAAGGTTAAAGGGAGATTAATCTTTGATTTAATATGTGGCAAACAAATGTTCGTCAGTGAAAAGTGAATCATGCGCGGTGCGGCGCACTCCCGTGACTAAGTTTGCACTTTGGTACTTGCGCAGAGTGCGCGCATTCTCACCAGCGATGGAGGTGTTTATACTTGGCGCTTACGTTATTGTAGTATTCTCCAATAGGACATGTGGCAGAACAATTTATAACTTCTGAAATCTTGTAGGATAGAGAGCAAAAGCATGACAAACAAACAAACTGTTGCGTGAATGTTGCGTGTCACGCACAGCCTTAAAGAGGATTGGTCACATGCACAAAGTTGGACATAAAAGTTGGTTAAAGGCGCTCTGAGCACAAACATTTAATATAAAGTTAAGTTTTAGAGACAAAAGATTAAGAAGCAACATAAGAGGGAAGAGGTTTCACTCACTCACTCACTCTGGACTGACCGCTGTGCTGCATCTGCAGGCTGCTTCAGCTGCCTTTACTGACCCGCCCCACCTTGCTCTGCTCTGCTCTGATTGGATAAAAGTGCTCTAGGGTTCATTTGATTTTTTGAAAGTAGCATCCCGTTTAGGAGTAGACTGGCCAGCTTTAACAAGTCCACAGCAGAAAACAACCAGAGTTGTTTCCTTTTTCCACCGTTACAGATGACTGAAATACATCCTGGCCATGTTCAAAGTGACAAAAATCTGTCGCGGCAGAACTTTAAGCCCTGATACAATAACCTTCCATAAATAGGTTTTCTGTTTATGTTTGCTTTTATTTCATTTTTCTTCAATTAAGCTGAACAGTCGATGCACGGTCACGTGGTTGTTTGATGTTCGTTTTTGTACACACCTTTCATAGCTCCAGAGACACACCATGTCATGCTTCTGGGAATCCCCCCTGTCCCACACACACTACCCCTAAAAAACAAACCAAAAAAGAAAAAAACTCAGACATCCGCCAATATTTTTTCACAAATATGTCCTGGTTAAAGCTCCACATTTTTTGGCAGATGAATTCCTCCGTGCAGAACGTCTGTTTTATCTGCATCCATGAGCTTTTGGAGATTTGACTATTTTTATAAATGTATTTTTCCAGGTACAACAATTGTATTCTGGAGGAGAGTAGTTGCAGCATCTGAGCACTTTCAGCACAAACAAACATGACCACGAACCTCTGATCAATCACACAGTAATTTCTTGTGCAGAATGGGGGGTGGACCATTCTTTTGGGGGGCTGTGATAAGAAGGGGCAGAAGACTTGAAGCTAAGAACTAAATTAGTAATTTTTCCTCATGAAACTGCAACGAGAGCCAATTTTGGGAATTCAGATGGAGTATGGTGGAGGTACATCTACCCCTGGTGGATGGCAAGTTGACAGAGTTTTAGTATGAGTAGACAAGAGACTGGCACCCAGTATCTGGTAAAAGGGGGTTCTAAAATCTCCAGGGACCTAGCCTATGGTGCCTAGGGTGTGGGTGCCACTGGTGCTTCTTGTCTGTCTGGTGGGGGACCAGGGTGGGCAGGCCAGTACATTAACTGGAACAACTCTTACTCTGGCTTCAGGGCCTGATGCTCACGAGTTAGGCTCTGGACAACCAGGGGACATAGTGCCTGGGGTCTCGGCAATGGCGAGGGCTTCTGCCTCTGCTGATGCTGGGTCTACCAGGAGTACTAAGCACAAGGGCAGCCTCTTGTCTGCACCTCATTGGGGAGCAGTCAGGGCTGCACAAGTGCTGGGGTCTTCATGTGATGAGGACACAGACATGCTGTTGGTGGCTGGAAAAGGGGAGTCGGTAAACAAGCCTTCTAAATGGTCGGGAGATGCCCACCCTAAACCCAGTACCTCCAAATACAGTGCTGCAGATGGAGCTGGGCCTTCTTCTAAAAAGAGAAAGAGGGCTATGGCCTTGACTCTAGGTAGTTCCCAAGCCCCAGAAAAACATCGCAACAGGCCTTCAATGGCGCTGGTTGCTGGTGGGGACTTATTGCATGCAAGTTTGCCTGTCTGGAGAAAATCTGTAGGCCTTCAAAGTATCCGGCTTGGTGGACTCCAGATTTGTCTGGCCTCCATAAAGCAGCAAGATGTAAATGGCAAAGATCCAAACCAAGTAAACCCAGGTGGGAACACTATGTACAGTCCTGCAATAACAACAAAAGTGTTCTAAGTGAGTGCAAGAGGCTTACTTGGAGAACGTTCTGCAAAGTAGTTAAAGGGTCTAGTGCCTCTTCTAAGCTGTACAAGCTTTTTAGAAAGGATCAGGTCAATAAAGTATCCTTCACTATTCCACCAGAAGGATTGCCAGTCACACAAGAAAGTGTGCCTCAGCATATTCTCCAGGTACATTTTCCTGGGACAGAAGAGACTGAACAACCTGACACAGTTCCGGACCCAAATCCAACAAACAACAATTGGAGAAGAACTGCAAGTATCATCATGAAAGTCAAAGTAAAATGGGCACATAATTGATCCATTTAAAGCTTGTGGTCCAGATGGTATTTTTCCAGTGCTTATTTAAAGAGGACTTGATTTACCTCTGGACATAATAACTAGTTTAGTTACTTCCGGTTCCGGTTCACGCCAGCGCGCAGAAATCTTTACCATTGAAGACAAATGTTAACTCCTGGGCATGCACAGTAGGTCCTCATTGCAAACGAATAGGAAGTCCCTGGGAGCAGCTGACCTGCGCACAGAACGTGATTTGCATGGGTCGACGTCTGTTCAGTAAGGCTGATAAAAACTTACTGATAAATGAAAAAGTGTATGTGGGAAACACAACTTCCTTTGTTACGAAGGATCTAATTTTTTCAGTAAGTTTTATATAGGGTGAATATCAAACAGGACAATTAAAAAACTCTGCCTTTGTCAAATGTTGCTGGAATGCCTTTATCTTTTTCAACGTTGTGAGCTTTAGTGAGGCACATCTAAAGTATATGGTGATATGTTGTCTCAGCATGCTGTGTCTCAGTACACAGATTACTGCATGAGTTGAAGCCTCTGAAAAGCTTTGAAGAGAGTCGTTTCTGTTCAAAACTGTAACTCAACTTGCTTGTCGTGTTGGCCCAGCTCTCTGATAGTTCCCTCAGGCAAAGATTTTAGCACTTAACACTAGACTGTGCTACAGGTTATTTCTGAATCCGTTTCCTTGTCACTCAAATGCCACGAGTTAAGTGTAATTGCTGCTGTTGTGTCCTCAGGGCGCCAATGCTCCCCATGCTGCATATGCTGTGTGGCCCTTCAGAGAGGAAGCCAGGGCAGCATTTCATTTACAGTACAGGAGAGAAGTGAAGCTTTGGGAGCATATTTTTGTTGGGCAATATGGATTGCAAGTGTGGAAAAACAAAACAAAAAAAAAATTACCAACACTGAATGTGTAAAACTTTGTTTTTAAAACACAGTCACCCTGCAGTGGCTGTTGTTGTAAGCCTAACTTCCATGTTTTTTCATGTGAGTAATCCTCATGACCAGTGTTAATACTATTATAACACAACCCGTGTATACAGTTCTGCAACAGTAATTATTAACAAATGCACCAAACAAATTAAACAGTGTATTAATCCTCTGCCAAGAATCTGTTCCAGCAAATGCAATATTTACTTCAGTTTTACTTGCAAATAGCTACAGCATGCAGTTATGGGAAATTATTTAGTTCTTATTAAATACACAGTTAGAGATTCTTGTTTGCAAGGAAGACAAAAAAGCTTGGGACTGAGTACCAGAGAGAAGTTCACTGAAATTTAAACTAAGGGAATGTTAGTTTTTCTTTTTCCATGAGAGGTTGCCAACTACAAAACATAAAGGAAACCAAAAGAGTGAATTATGAAAATAAGGAATTTGTTTCTCTGAACATGTCTCAAACTACCAGAACCAAACATGAATGTCTGCTGTAATGAGCATGTATGTACTGTATTTAGGACTGTGTCCAATATATATTCTCTTTGTTCTTTTTTTAGTCACTTGTTACGTTGTGTAGCAGTAAAATGATTTTTTTCTTCACTAGCTGTCTCTGGTTAATGTTTCGATTTCAAATGTTAATGTGGTTCTCAAATAAATGCATTTTATTGAGAGAAGTTTGGCATAAACAGCAACAAACAAACAGCAGATATTACTAAATGTAATTAAGCTGTTCAGAAACACAATAATATTTATCAACCATTTATGTATTATAGTGAGTGAAAAAAAGTGTGCAACACACAAAGAGTAACAGACAGTAGAAAAATCTACAGCCCTACAACACTTAAATATGAAAAAGTTTGTTTTCATATTATAATATTAATTCTAAGACTACTACAACTAATACTACCACCACAAGTAAATATATTATTTTTTGTAGTGGAAGTTATTTAGAAATTTGATAGTTCTGTGATTTTTAAATCTTTTTTCTGTGGAAGTTTAGGGGTTGGATTATAAATGACACAACCCAGGATTCCAGAATAATACAGCAGTCTTTGTGTTGAAGCTTTGAGCAGCATAATGACCATCTAATTCAAACAAACAGGCACACTGTCCTGGGAGAGGAGAAATATGAAAGGTTGGATGTTTGTGAATCCCTGCACAAATAATGAATTGTTTGCACCGACGCAGGACTCTGTTTACGGTGAGATGATTTGATAAAGCTGTAAAATACAAGATGATCGTTGTTACAGTTTCCAAATCATGAGGGATTTAGTTGTTTAGATTATGACCTGCTGCCAGCAGGGCCAGCTCTAGCCAATTTGGCACCTTAGGCAAGATTTCAGGTGGCACCTGTGCAATTTTTTAAATCTCATTGCTAATTTACATACCTTCACGTACCAAATTAAATTGTTTTGTCTTTGATATTATTTTTTATCTTTAGAAACTAGTTTATCCAAGTAAAATAGTTAATAATATAATTTCCTTGAAACAGAATACTAGAAGTCTATGTTGTACCTGCCAACAATTGCTGACAGCAATGAGGAACACCTGATCATGTTAATGAGCAGTTGTGAAGTGAAGCAGTTCTAGGCAGTGGCGTAGCCAGAAATTGATTTTAGGCCGGGCCTGAGAAAAAATGGGTGGGCCAGATCAGGGGCGCTTGATATG
>JARVJO010000164.1:27243369-27256410 GCA_031762555.1 Cynodonichthys magdalenae | reverse complement strand
TACTTTTATTAAACAACAATGCGAAGACGCAATCTGCTAGCCCGGTACGGGGCCCGTCGGGCTCAAAGTGTTAAAAACCTTTTGCTTTTTTGGATCTTGCCTGGGTCATTTGCCTGAAACCTTACAATCTTATCTTAATGTTCCATATTTTCCTTACAGATCCCTTCGCTCTCAGGCTGCAAGTTTACTTGTGGTTCTCAGAGTTTCTAAAAGTAGAATAGGAGGAAGAGCTTTCAGTTATCAAGCTCCTCTTTTGTGGAACCAACTTCTAGTTTCTGTCCGTGAGGCTGACACTGTGTCTACTTTTAAGACTGAAGACTTTCCTTTTTGATAAATCCTATAGTTAGGTTTCTTGAGTTATTCCTTAGTTCTGCTGCTATAGGCTTAGACACACACACACATTGCTAGGCCCATCTGCGGCCACGTTCCTGACTGCTGGAAGAGAGGAAGTTTTGTTCAAGGTTTTTAAATGGAAAGAAAGCGTGATACAGACTGAGCTCACGTACATCAGCAGCGACCATACAATTAGTTTAAGGTACTTTCTATTCAGGAAATGTGCAAGTATAGTTTATTTGTTAAGCAAAAACCTTTCAATCTTTTACTGTTAAGACACTTAAAGACCTAATTTTAAATCCCAAAAATATTTCCATGGCAAAATGACCTTAAAAGTCATGATTCTGAAGTAATTCTTACACATAAATATAGACAATGATATAGCATGGCAATTCAAATAATAAAAAAAAAAAATTCCTAAACAAAGCTATTTCCCCAGCAAAATTAGAAACAAAACAAAAATAACAAACTGCCTTTTCTTAAAACAAATTTTATTTTGTTTTTACAGATTCTTCTCTGACTTCCTTTAACAGTGTGTGCTCTTCCAATGCTAAATCAGATGTGACAACGTCGTATGACTGTACTCACATCTGAGAATTTCACCACACATTTGAGGGTTGTGCTCCTGCTTTTGTGGGTTGACGTCAGTCCAAAGTCCCATGAAATGAGAGGTGGAAATGATATGAGATAAAAACCCTGACAAAGACAGGAGCAGGACAAGGGGAACCAAAGACATTCCTCTTTCCTGACAGCTCAGCAGTGGCATAATGTTCCTTGAAATACATATACATATATATTTTCGTGAGCAAAACATCCAAGCTCTCAGATTTTGCTAAAATACATGTGAAGCTTCAATTATTTCAATAGAACGTGATCCTTTGTTTATAAAGGTGTTAAATAAATATACATTTTAATTACTGGATATACCTGCCATTATTTTTTGATTATATTTTCATAAAACAGAAACATATTTCTTTAAAATATTAGTATTATGTTTGATGGAAATATTGATAATTTATTCCACATGTGAAGATAATAAAAAATTATATATTTTTTCCTCTGTTGTAAAAAGCACAGTGATATCAGAAAATTAATACATTTAAATTAGTTGAGGACTTTTTAAATGTAATTTTCAAGATAAAGACGATATTGTTTCTTTTCTGTTTTGACAGTAAAAAAACAAGTTGCTTGTGTCTGTAAATACTTTCTGTTCTTATATATCTGTGTATGAAATTATGTGAGAAATTGCAGTGGATCATATATATATATATATATCAGAAGAGTTCAAAACATAAGCTACAGTTTTTTTTCTTTGTTTTATGTTTTTCAACAGAAACCGAAGAGACTTGTTTATTTGAGGAACACTGACGCTGAAATGATTGACAGTAAGCTGAGATATTTTTAGGTGCATGTTACTCTGGTGTTGCAATAATAAAGAGCTATTTTTACTTGGCTGATTTAAATTTACCCACGAAGCATCACAGTGCCTGTAAGTTCTTCTTATAAACTGCATATTGTTGTTAATTACTTTCAATGAGTATTTCTTGACATTTTCTGTACAGCTTTTCCAGTGATGCATGATATATTTTGCTAACAGTAAAGAGAGTTAACCCTGACAAGTCTTGAGTTTTCAGCGAAGAGGTTGCATAATGAGTAGCACCTTGCATATGTGTCGTAAATGTTTTCTGTATCAACTATACCAATTTTTAGCCCAATATATGAAAAAAAACAAAAAATTATTGCATTATAGCCATTGTTTTGTGTTTTTCTAAAGTGTGTTGTTTGTGGTGGCCAACTTACATTGCGTTGGTTCCAAAAGTTACTCAATAGAAGTGCACTGTTAAAAAAACCAGCAACAAAAACATTTTAATCAACCAAATTTAATTCTATTAGCTTGTAGTACTCCTTGCATTGAATAGTGTGTATTTATTTATTTTTATTTTTTCATTTTTACAGAGGGTTTTACATCCACAATTTATGCTGACACATGCAACTTTCAAGTTTTTGATCTTGTGATCTGAAGTTAAGATGATGTGTCAACATTGCAGGGTTATAACTCAGAGAAGTGTTTGAATTTAATAACCAATTCAAACAAACATTATAATAGATAAAGCATGTAAACAATAAGACAAACTACTCTTTTTTTCCCACTATGACAGGCTTACATGTTTAACTTTTGGTGCATGTCCACAGTAAATTACATTCTTCAAGCTGGATGTGGAGGTCATAGGAAAAAGGCCATTTTGAAGGCAAAATACTGATTTGTTTGCACCAATTTACATCATCGTTTTTCTTCCCCTGTCTTCAGCTGTATATACCTCATATGCATGTTGTGCAGTCAAGTGTAACATCTCACGATGCAGCTATGCCTCCTATGACAGATTATGATCTACTGCTGTGGAGAAAAAAGCAACGCTTGGATTTCACATTGACGGCATGCTGGAGCGCTCACACAGCGGCTGTTCAGCATTTTTCCTGGAGCGAGAGGGATTTTTTTTTTTTTTATCTCAGCAGAAATGGCACAAATCCATTAAGGCTATTGTTTATATGGTGGTTTCTACAACGTGCCACTTCACAGCACAGCTAATGAGCGTGGAGGGGGGAAAAAAAATCTGTCTAAAAATGTGAAAATAAGATACTGTGATTCAGCAGTCAATTTGGAGGTTGACTTGTCACCAACTTTAAGCGTTCTTTAAAAATAGTGTGCATTTCCATAGTTTCCTCTTGCTTTTTTAAAATTTTACACAGCTTGACCATGGCAGTAAAATATTGTATTCTCCAGGCACATAGTTCAGTTTTATACCACAATCAAGTAACTATGTTATCTTCAGTCGTTATGAAAATGCTGTATATATATCAACAGTCCCACTTCAGCACGTCTTCAGCACAACAATGCTTCAGGGAAGGGGTGCTCCACGAGGCAGGAGCTATGCTGCAGACAGGGATGTTCTTTGTGTAAATAAGTGGTGCTTTGTACCAGCAGAAAATGACATTATACCATGTTATAAAGTTCAAAGAAGTAGATTTAGCAGATTGCACCAGATTGTGTTTAAAGTTTTCCTTATCCCCAATTTCATGCACCAACTTTCAGTAAATAGTTTTAGAAATGTTGACTCTAAGGTCAGCCTAGGAAGTTGCTAGGGAAGAATACTGAGGTGCCTTTATGGTGAGAAGAGTTGCTTAATTTGCTGCCTTATTTGGATAAGTGGTATGTGTCAAGCTGGTAAACTCAAATAAATGTGCAAATGCACTCAGCCTTTATTGGGATGTATAGAGATCCAGCTGCTTAAAATGCATTCACTTGTGACCTGGGACGCTGAAGTGTGAAACCAAATGTGTCCTGAGTCACAAAGGACCACCTTCTCAACAAATGTAACTGCTTGAAATTGGCAGAGCTTTTATTAGGATGCTTGCTCAATCTTCCAGTCGTCTGAAAAAAATCATTTTTCAGAAAGATGGAGCTCTCAAATGGACATGATGTACCACTCACAGAGAACATCCTGCTTTATGTTAATTTTTGCAGTGACAGTGAACAAAGCAGCTGTGAAGGTGGAACCAAAGCTCCAAATCCATCCTGCAGTGCTGCAAAATATTTGTTTTTTCACAAGCTATTGCACAAATGTTTAAAGCTGAACCATGCACATTTCTGCACCTCAAAATGGATGTCTCAAGGCTCGCAGAGCCCAGGGAATACAACAGGCTGTAAAGTTGTTTTATAGTGAGCAAATTTTCTACCTTTTCTTCAGATCATGGTCAGGAATGAAAATGGCAGGTAGTTGTCTTTACTTATCAGATGTAAACTGGTACACCAAATCTTATGTTTACTTTGGTATATTGGGTGTTACATAGTTAATTTACTGATATATTTTTTTTCAACCACCACCAAAAGCAAATGCACAGTAATCATGTTTTGCCCATGTCTGTGTGTGTGTGTTTTCCTGTTCCTTTTCAGTACCATTAACATAACATGTCATACACCAGAGGACACATTTTGATGAATCTCTCAAAATGTTTTGATTGGATATGTCTTTATAATTGATTAACATTTACAGTAAAATTAAACCAACCCATAAACAGGGCTATATCCTGTCAACTCAGGCCGCTAGTGAATTCTTAAAAAAATAAAAAATAACAACAACAACAATAATAATAATAATAATAATAATAATAATAATAATAATTATTATTATTATTATTATTTTATTGTTGTTTACTTCATTTAAACACTTACGAATAAAATAAAATTTAAATCCATTTAATTTTAACTGTATGGTTCAATGCAACAAAATAAACAATTTTAAAAATATTAAAGATAAAACTTGTTCTTTACGAAAAGCAGCGTTCTTGCCATTGTCGGGCAACCCTCCCTCCCCCAGATTTTTAGCCACTGAGCTGTTGGCTTTAAGTAACTGTGGCCCCCTGAGCAATTTAGTTGAATAGCCCTGCTGTTTGAATAATACACACATGGAGTACACCTACAACTCATTGACATTTGAAGTCAAGCCAATTCAGGATGGTTGTCTGTCTGAGATTAGCCAACACACAGATGCCTCTACCTCAATCAGTTTATTAAATACTGAACTATTTTGTGTGTGGTTGTAGCTAGTAGTCATCCATGAAATAAACTCTTGAGTACTATCACATCTTGTAAGATTTTACAATATAATATGAGATTGGGAATTTACACCTTAGACTTCCAGTAAAAAACGGACTCCTGTCATATGCAGAAATACTCTCATGGCCCTGCAGTCGTCGGTTGTATCAGAGACGGAAAAGAAACTGAGGGAACTGGTGGACCTCTTTGTGACATGGTGTGGAAACAGTCATCTCATCTTGAACATGAATAAAATAAAGGAGATGATTGTGGATTTCAAGAGAAACAGGAACAGGTCCAACACTATTTCTATCATGAGAGAAGAAGTTGAGGTGGTGGAGGAGTATAAATAACTCTGGGTTCACCTTGACAACAGACTAGATTGGCGATGCAAGAGTGCAGCAATCTACAAAATGGGACAGAGTAGACTGTACTTCTTAAGACAGCTGAGGTCCTTCAGTGTTTGCAGGAAGATGCTGCAGATCTTCTACAAGTCTGTTGTAGAGAGTGCTATATCTTCTGCCATAGTCTGTGGCAGCATGGTTAAGGGAGACATCTTGTAACTGGTGGGTTGCCGATTCAATCCCCGTCCCATATGTCTCAGTCATTGTGTCCTTGGGCACCTTGAAGATACTTCACTTTCCTTGCTTGCTGGTGGTGGTCAGAGGGTCCAGGGGTGTTGGTGCATGGCAGCCTGTCAGTCTGCCCCAGGGCAGCTGTGGATACAATGTAGCTTACCACTATCAATGTGTGCATGTTTGTACAAGTGGATGAATGAATGAAAAGTGTAAAGCTTTGGAGTTTGATGGGACTTGATAAAGTACTACACAAGTTCTGTTCAGGTAGCAGTAAAATGCTCAACAAGCTAATAAATAAGACTGTTTCAGTTCTTGGGATTCTTCTCTAGATTCTTCTGGAGAAGAAAGATTCCTAATAAAATGATGATTATTATGGACTACCCTGAGCGCCCTCTTCATCAGACTACAACAGACTGTTGTACAGGAGATCCTTCCTGCCCACAGCCATCAGCATCTATAACAGGTAAGGAGCAGGAAAAAAAGTAAAACATGCAGGGCTGTGGCCTTCAAGGACCAGGATTGCCCAAACCTGATCTATAACATCTCAAACCAGAGTTTTAAATTGAAAAAGTCCCATAACAATGATTGACCAAAACACCTGTAACCTCAACCCTATTCAGCAAAAAACATTCCTTGTGAGGATCTGTGGTCTAGTGTCTTGTGTTCTATCTCCCTACTGTGTTCTGTCATTATTACATTCTCTCCTCTGGTGTTTACCTGTCATTTCATTGTTAATCACTCTCACCTGTCAGTAATATGGAATTAGTCATTTCTCAGCTGTTGCTCATTCTCCTCCCTTCCTCTGTTAGTAAGTTTTTGGTCTCAGTTCTCCACAACCTCATTGGATCATTGTTTGGCATGTCCAACTGTCAGTTCTCCTTTTGTCTCCCTGCGCCTCCTTGTGCTTTTGTTACTTGCTGCCCCATCAGCTGTTTGTTTTCCTTAAATTAATATTTTTATATTTTTACTTGCCTCTGCCCGAGTCTGGGTTCATTTCTGCGAAACCTGACAGAATGATCCAGCCACCAACAGAACCCATCAGGAGGATGAGTCCCTCTGAGTTTTTTTTTTACAAAGGACTCCAAAGGCATGTGTCTCTTTGAAGACTTCGGAGGCGCTCCAGATCCAGAGGACTACCCATGCCTTCATAGATGCCAGGAGTCCTACTGTTGATTTGTGGAAGAGGTGGGTGGTGACTGAGGCCTTTATTGGCTTATTTATTCAACATTCAAGTCTCTCCACCCACCCAGGAATGCTGGACCTGTTTAAGGAAGATCTGCACAATCTAAAACTTTTTCGGGCAGCTCTTCTCCCTTCCTCTGCGTGGCTAACTGTTAACCCTCCTTCTCTTCAATCACCACCTCCAGAGGAGGAGGATCTGGGTTCATTTCTCCAAAACCTGACATTCCTTTAAATAATGTTTAAATATATATGTTCTTTTATTTTTTTCTTATTTTTTCAATAAATAACTAATGTGAATTTAAAACATGTTAATGTCTGAATCAGGTTGCTAAATAATTTTTTGATCAGACAGAAACACCAGCAGACCTAGTACTGTTCTATTATTTTCTCGGTGAATAACTACATATGTTATATAAGCTACATGTTAAAAGTGCATAAATAAGATATGTCAATAAGTGGTTACACAATAAATCTGTTATGAATTTATAAATAGTAAGTTAGATGGGCATCTAAAAAGAAGAATCACAAATTACTTGAGTGCTCTTTAACCCAACCAGTTTCTGTTTTTAAACACATCAAAACATGCAGAGGTTTTATCGATTTACACACACTTGTGAAGTGTTCTTTCAAATGATCAGCCTCTAGTTTCCTCTAGTTCAGGTGCTGCTCTTTCATCATTCCTTCTTGTGTCATGGTACGCACTTGGTGTTTTTTAAGTCTCTAAAAAGTCAAGGTGAGGAAAAATCTCTAAAAACATAGCAATACTCTCTCAGCCATCTGTGACTAATTCATCAACCAGTCTTCATCTTTAAAGGATATGTCTCTACCACTTCTTCAGAAGACTTTTGATAAGGTGGACCAGTAGATAACTTTGATACTTTTTTTTTCTCCAGGATGGCCTGATGTCTGAGATAGGAAAGTGAAGACCCCGCTGACTTGACAGCATCAGAGTGTTATTGCATTTTTGGCTTGCAATAAATTTATGTCGCAGCAATTCTTTCTCATAAAAAAACATGGAGTTTCTTTCCCTTTTAATAATAGTACCAAAAAATCAGAAAATAGCATGTGGTTCTCCAAATATAGTTTGTGAATGTAAAAACAAATATTACACACTTACTGAATGATTAAAAATAAAAAATAAAAAATTGAATTGAAATAAACTTATGTAATTCACTAGACTGCTTTGATTCCATGTTTTACGTCATTACAGAAAAAAAACTATGGTGAAATAAAGGCCTAGCATTCTTTATAAATGCTCCTGTCAGAGTTTTAAATTGAAACCATCTCATGCTGAAATGAGCTAGATTTACAGATGTTTTGGTCAAACTATGTAAATGATGTTACACCACAACACAATCGTATATTGTGGCATTTAGCAGAGGGTCAAACGGCCCCACCCCCTACACACATATACACACACTGGAGCCATTACGCAGACAGTTCTCTTGAGTCTCAAGAACAGAAAAACAAATATTGCTTTTATGTTTATTCAGTTTATTCATTTCATTAAAAAAAACAAAGTAAATTTTATGTACAAAAAAATACAAACAATTAGTAGTTAAAAATATTAATAAAATTCATACAAAAAGTAAAAAAAATTGATTTGATTATTTATTTGTTGTAACAATGCTTTTTACAAATAACAAATCTTACAGTGTTGAGAAGCCTGGTAAGATTTCCTTTTTAAATGATATCCTTAACATTACAATGCAGGGTGTGAGGAGTTCATGGTTTTATAGATATAACTTTAACTGGGGCCAAGTTTCCATATGCTGAACAGTGCTTTTCACAATATATCAATAAACAAATAAACTGAAGTGAACCTCTGTACATCAGAAGGTGATTCTCTAACTTTCATATTGCTGTATTTGTCAGAGTTATAACAACATAACTATTTCCCTGAAATTATGTTTGTGTTTGCTTTTAGTGTTCCACCTCTGGATTACCAGAGGTGGAAAAAACATATGTACATGTGTACATATGTGCCTCCAACATGCACACATAAACACACAGCCAAAAACATTATTGCCAACACAGCCAATTTAAAAAGTGACCTGATATATTTTTAATAAAAAGAACACTACAACTAAAATATTCTATATACAAAAAGATCAATAAATACAATGCTGTGAATTGCATTAAAATTGTGTTCTTACAGAAGTATGTTCAAAAGATGATCTGTTAGAAGCTGTAGCAATTTTAACAGCAAATCAAACAGTTCAGTGGCTTAAGGCATGTGTCTTTGCAAAAATGATTTTGAGGAGAATCTCATTTTATCAATCTCAGTATTGATCAAAGGAACTGTGACTGTTGGAGTTTTACATTTCCATCTTCAGCGATGTAGAATAAATTGAATGAGATGATAGACTTGCCTGTCTCCCAGATAATTTGATGTCGCAGAAATATTCTTCAGGTGAAATGCAGACAAAAAGTTCTGGATTATCAAAGAAAATAATTTTTCACTCAGAGTGAGCAAACAAAGGCCTAGGGTATTCTTCTATCCTGTGATTCAAATCCCTCTCAAACAACCAATCAGCACCTCTGTAAAGCCTATAACAGGCTGTCACAACATGTCATCTCTGTACCCAGGTGTGCAAGTCCAAAATGGCCTTGAATGTTTTTTTTTTTTCACAAAATCAGCAAATACTCTGAAATGATTTTTTAAACATGTTTTATAGAGTAATGTGCCCTTTGTGATATGACTGTGGTTATTGGTGTGTCTTATGTCCACTGGAGAAGGTCACAAGCTCTCTATGGGCCTGCACAATACAATAAACACGAATGCCTTGATGAATTGTGGTATTTGTGTCCACTGCCGTGTTTTTCAGTGTTACTGAAGCAACTTTATCTATCTTTGTAAATAAAAATAAGCTTTTTTTTTTAAAACGAGTCAGCATTAATCTTTCCTATAGTGGCACCTGTCACTGTGTATTACAATTTAAAAGGCAGTGAAAAGTAAAATACTGTTAAAATGGGCTTTAACATTCCTCGTGTTGACGTTGCCAAAATATACTTAACTGGTCTAAATTTTATGACCAGTTGCCCTGATGTGACATGTTCTACACTGGAGATTAAACAAACCACTATAAAACTTGCTCTTAACTTTTTCCGGTTGACTTACCAACCCCACATGGGTGAAGAAGACTCTGTCAATGTTCTGCTGCATGCTCACTCTGACCTGACTGGCAGTGTGCAGAACCTTCAAGGCTCGTGTTTTATATTTGCAGTGCCCTTAAAACTATCCAACACTCTGTTCTTAGTAAAATGCAAAAACATTAGGCATGTACACAGTAAAAAACAAAGTATAATTTTAACACCTATAGAGTTGAATTTAACTCTGTTTCATATATTTGGTCCCACTCAAAATTAGTGTAAAATGTACTCTATAGCCAGTGTCAACTTCTCAGAGTTAATATTACTCATTTCAGTGTCAAAATCAACAATGAAATGAGTAACATTATTTAACACTATAATTCGTTTACACTCTATAGAGTAATGTTGTTATTTTTATGGAGTTGATTTTGCACTAAAGTAAGAAATGAAGAGAAGTTTTAACTGTCATTGGAGGCAGTTCAATACTGACATAACCAGAACTGCCCTCTTATGCTAACCCTGAAAAGCAACGACCAGAAACTGCCAGAAAAAACAGACAAACAAAACAAAACAAAAAAAATCCCAAAACAAAAACAGCAAAAAACAAAAAGTACAACTGACTGAAATTTAAGGTGTGTGGTGAGCCAAAAACTAAGGAGTCTAGTGAATATATTAGCCATCTAACAAATTCTTGTTTATATTGTGTCATTTTATGGTACAAGCAAACTACAAAGGTTTCCATTCTTTTTAATATATACTTATTGGCAAAAACAAATTTAGTTCTGATGATTAGAAAAAAATAAGACAAGCCAGAACCCATCTGGTATCATCATTTGCAGAATGCATTCATTTTTAACCGCTTAATTTAATAACTTATTTCAACAAATATATCATTAATCACAGATAACTTCTTACAAATTTCTAAGTATAATTAATTTTATTCTGTGTCTCCAACATGGGATTTATGTAAAAGCAAGATCCCCAGCAGTCCAAATCTGTGGACATTTATTTATTTATTTTTATGTTTTTTGGCAGCTGTCCATTTCTCTGTTCTGACTGCAATGACTGCTAAAGTCACACTACATACTTTTTTGTTTGTTATTGACAATGGAGTATGGAACAATAAATAAAGCACTATTTTATGGCCACCACTTGACAGATCAACACTTTTTTAAGGCATTTGTTTTTAAGTATCCATTCTTCTCTGCAGCATCCATTATAGTCTGATTTGACATAATGACAAAAAGTGTGTTTCAATTTCTTAGCCTATTTTTTATTAGAGGAACCAAATAAACTGACACTCATTTAATACTTTTAAGAAGTGTGTAAGTTACATATGTAGATGTTTGTAAAGTTGATTAATTATATTAAAACATAACATGCATATACTTTCATCATCTTTAGATAAGAGGCTTGTCAGCTTTTCAAACAATCTGAAAGTGTTTAGGGATACAATCTCTCTATCTATTTTAACAAACTGATTCAATGTCCTGACTGGAAGACTGGACCAGCTCTTTACCCTTACTATGGTCCTTAAGGCAGTAGTTCTCAATTCCGGTCCTTATGACCCACTACCCTGCATGTTTTAGTTGTTTCCCTGCTCCTCAGCAGGTGTTCAAGTTTAGCAGAAGCCTGCCAATCACTCATTCATTTAAATCAGGTGTGCCAAAGCAAGGAAACAACTAAAACATGCAGGGTAGTGGGTCACAAAGACCGGAATTGAGAACCTCTACCTTAAGGGGTCATGGAAGTTTGCCAATCCAGTCTAAATGTGTTTTGTGGACTTGGGGAAAGCATTTGACTATGTTACTAGAGATACACCGCGGGGGTGTTCCGTGAGTATGGGATTATGGGTCCATTGTTACGTAACATTCAGTCCTTCTGAAGGACTCTGCCAGGGCTCACGATCTGTTCACAACTTTTATGGACAAAATTTCTCGAGGAGGGAGTCCGGTTCAGTGGCCTCAGTTTTCCATCTCTGCTATGTGCAGATGATGTGGTTCTGTTGGCATCATGTTGTGATCTTCAGCTCTCACTGAAACAGTTCACAGCCAAGTGTGAAGCAGCAGGGATGAGGATCAGCACCTCCAAGTCCAGTTCAATTTCCATGAGTCCAGGATCCTCAGTGTGACAAAGGGTGGACTTCTCACTCAGAGTTAGGGCTGAGGTTCTGCCTCAAGTGGAGGACTTTAAGTATCTTTAAGTGTTTTGTTCACAAGTGAGGGAAGAATGAAGCGTGAGACTGATTGGTGCGGCTTCAGAAGTACTGCAGATCGCCGCCCCACCACTATTTTTGGTACACAAAAATAAAATAAAATGTTATAAATGTTTCAACAAAATATCGTATATATGTTTTCTAATAAGCAAAGTAAATAATTTATAGTTGTTGATTTTACTTGAGCGTTTTCGTGTTGAGTGACTTCCGGGTCATGACCAGTTCGCGACTACAGATTACCATAGACGACTTATTTTAAGATTTTGGTCATGCGCAGTAAGTCATAAATGCAAAAGAATAGCAAAGCCTCTGTTCGCAGCTGACCTCCAAATAGCACACTGGTAGTGGGTCCACCCTGCTGTGTCGACGACTCGACACCAAGTTAGTGTGGCAGCCGGCAGGGCAGATCACGAGGTGGATTTTGAGAACATCGAACCAGTTGAAAAAAGGAGGAGAAAAATAATACAGAAGTCCCTTATAACTAAACCTTTTCAAAGCAGAACATATAAGGAGAAACTTAAAGTGAAGGAGCTTGAACCGGACAGGCCGGACAGAAAAATTGAGCAACAGACGAAAGACCGAGGGACAGGATCCTGACCCAGCATGGATTAAAACAGGTAAGAGAAAAGCTAAAAGACTTTTGTTATACAACTGCTCAAAAAATAACGGTAACCCTCAAATAACACATCCTAGATCTGAATGAATAAAATATTCTTACTGAATACTTGAATGTGCTGACAGCATGTGAAATAGTGTGCTGTTCGGAGGTCAGCCGCAAACAGGGGCCTTGCTATTCTTTTACATTGAGGACTCACTGCACAAGAATAGTTTGTCAATCAGTGTTGCTTTCTAAGTGGACAGTTTGATTTACTTGGATTTAGATTGTGTTGTTTGAGTATTCCTTTTATTTTTTTGAGCAGTATACATATTATATATTAATGGTGAACACAACTTAATATAATATAATATAATACACTCACCGGCCACTTTATTAGGTACACCTGTCCAACTGCTCGTTAACACTTAATTTCTAATCAGCCAATCAC
>JARVJO010000164.1:27195404-27206248 GCA_031762555.1 Cynodonichthys magdalenae | reverse complement strand
TGTGTTAAAGCAGGGAAACTTCTAAAACATGCAGGGCAGTGTGCCTTGAGGACCAGGGTTGGGAAACACTGCTCTGGTAAATTCCATACCCAGGAGAGTTAATGCAGTTTTGGTAAACTTTCACTTTCACTAAGGGGTGTACTCACTTTTGTTGCTGGTGGTTTAGACATTAATGGCTGTATATTGAGTTAAGAAGAATAAATTGGCAATGTTATAGAAGCTGCACATAGACTACTTTTCATTGTGTCAAAGTGTCATTTTTTTTCAGAGTTGTCCCATGAAAAGATAACTTAAGTGTCTGCAGGAATGTGAGGGGTGCACTCACTTTTGTGATACACTGTGCATATATACATATATATAATTTATATTAGGGGTGCAACAATGCATACATGTATTTGTATCAAACCATTCAATACAGTGCTTTAGGTTCAATACACACTATGTATCGAACAATACAGATTTTTTAACACTTATTTTAGCAAATTGTCTCCAGAAGATGCTCTGTGTTGAAGGCTCAGTGGATCTCTGTTTAACTACTCCACCTAGGCTGCATTGTTGAAAGCAGATCCAATGAGAAACTTGCTGTTTTAGCAATATTTAATTTTAAAAACTTTATTTTTGAGGTTAAACAAATATTCATAATTAATTTCAGTAAATTACAATTTAAAATCGGCATAGCAATTTCTCTTTCTTGTCTCAAAAAAGATTGAACCGTGACACTAAAGTATTGAACCAAACCGGATTGTGCATTTTCTGTATTGTTGAACCTCCTATATACTGTCATATTGAAAACAAGTTTACAACCAATATTTAGACAACCATAGCTTGCCAAAGCAGCTAAAAAATTGTAGTGCGATGACTCTACAGCCTATACTAACCACTGTTACAACATTAGCATGTGTTGTGTGAGAGAAACCCTTTATGGCAATATGCTCAAAGGCAGTTTTTAAATTATGTAGTGGCTGAAATTATTTATGTTGTTGTATATGTACACACTTTCAAACACTTTAGGATTTGCTGCATTCGTTATTTATTATGGAGGGTTTGACTAAATCAGAAAGGATTAAGCAGTAGAAAAAAAATGCATTTATCCATTCCATTTCATCCATGTCAGTCCCTTAAGTTTTATGTTACCTGGTGGATAAATCATGTCGCCTTACACTATTAAAAAGAAGGATGTTTAATCTCAAATTTTTGGCTCAAGATTCCAATCAAGACATTTTCCATTTATTTGTATCAAAGTAGTTGACCACACTTTGCTCCTAATGTCTTGTTAGCCTTCTATCTATGGCACATATGTCAAACTCAAGGCCTGAGTGCCAAATGTGGCCTGACAGCATTATATATGGCCCGCAAAAGCTTCACATATATTTTTTATGCAAATGCTGCTTTAAAGACAGCACTGACCAAAAGCTGCATATCCCATAAGGCATGTCAATTATTTTACCCGCTAGGTAGAAGTGCACACGATTCAAAAGTAGCCAGTTACCAGCATCACTGCATTTTTGGCTGGCTACTTTTGCTGCAGCCAGTTGTACTGGTTGTAAATTTAAACAAGAACACCCCTCAAATGGGAATTTCCTGTCAGAAATTGGGAGAGTTTAGAATTTAAAACGGCAGCTACACAACTCTACAATGACTAAAAATCTCTAATTTTTACTTTTAGTAGTATGTCTGTAGTATTTATTTCTCATTTAGTCAGTTATACACATAGTAATTTTCAGTGTTTACAAAAGGAAGTGTTAAAACACTGTTTCAATGCACAAAATACTTCAAAGAGTTCAGCTATTGTTTGTTAGCGGTCGTCAGCCGTAGCAATAAAACAAGGCACATGACGTTTCATGTTTAGTCTAAGTTTAACATGAAACATTGAAGTAAATTACAACTAACCCACTGAGGGCCTCCATAGTGCTTCTGTGGCCCTCAGTGAAAATGAGTTTGACACTCCTGATCTACAGTTTTACTACAGCCACACTGTAACAGAGCTGCCATAAAACAGAGATGTTGTGTTAACTCGACTGCAGAAGAGATGAGTACTTGTGATATTTGCAATTTGAGTAGTTTCCACCAAGTTTGGCATCTTTTGGAGCTAAGTCGCAGTACATCATACCCTCCTGACACTAGATAACAATGCAGCACTACCATCATCTGTGAGGAGTGTTATCAGAGGTAATTGCTACTGGCAAAATACTTTAAATATATTTGTATTAAAAACTTAACCTTAAATAGAAACAAGAAACAATATCAGGAACATGGCCTTTTAATTGAGATATTTTTAGGTCAAAACCCAACTTCTTAACTCGTATGGAGTAAAATCAGTAACCCACTTCAGATTATTTATTAGTCCTATTTTTCTCTTGTTTAGTCAAATGTAATAAAACAGTTGTTTTTCATTGATTGACCACATTATTAGGTAATTGGCTTCCAAGGTCACTAACAATAAATTATTTTAGTCAAACTTGGGTTCAATTCTCATGTATTTTCTTTAAGCCATGCCTAAAAAGCAAAACAAAACAAAACAAACAAAACCAATCTATAATGCCTAAATCAGTTTTTCTGCAACTTTGCAACCAATAGGTTATTCATCACTGGCACTAAATAAAACAGTTCATTTCTGTTTCTGCTTCTCTCCGCCGGAATCATTAGAAAACCGATTTGAAAGTTTCAGTGATTACTTGCTTCAGTGATGTCTGGCTGTTTACTGCTTGTGTCTTTTTAGAAGCCAGTGTGTAGTTGTAATTCTATAAAGTGTGGCCTGCAAGTTTGTCTTGCATGAAATTGAAGCATAAATAAAATCCCCCCTTTCTCCTGGTACAGCGTATCAACTGGAAGCAGTCCAGTGTGTCTATTACACTTCTAATGCGGCCACAATAGAGAGCATATCTGGAATCCCTTTTTTTCTCAGCCATAGCAGATAAACAATTTAGCTATTGGTTTATCAAAGGTGGAAAAAAAAGACAATGCTTAAAGCCAGTGTCTTGTTTTTAATGGAGATGTCAGCAAGACGGGAAGCAAACAATGTCATGTTGGGATACATTGTGAAATTGATTTTTAATTTTACTGTTTGGGTTCTTACTAATATGAGAGACATTTACTGTAGATGAGGTTTGGATCTGAGACCTTACTGTAAGGAAGCAATGCCACCAGGTTTCCATGAAAGTATAATTATAAAAAAAAAAAAAAGAAAGAAAACAGGTATAGTAACCTTATGGCAATAGTAGAATATAAACAACTTAATCTTTCTGCATTAAAGTTTTATATCAACAGTACATGTGGGATGCATTTGCTCATTCCCATTGCTATACAATATTAAAGTTGTAAAAACATATGAGTCTGACTCTTTCAGTTAGTATTCGGCTGGAATCACTGGTCAGTGAGCATCTGAGTTTAAGCTGAGCCTTGCCTGCTGACTCATTTATTTTTATAATAAAACTATGCCAACACATTATAAACTTACAAAAAACTATTCAAATGATTAGCCCTGATTTATGTTTTTGGTTTTCTATTATTTCTAATAACTTAAATGTTTACTTTGCTTTTTAATTCTGTGAACTAAATTAATTTAAATAAATAATTCTGTGTAACCGATATTGTATGTGTTACAGGTCTCTCTTGTAAATGAGACTACATGTCTAAATGAGATTATCTTCCTAAATAAATAAATAAATAAATAAATAAACTAATAGAGTAGTAATAATTGTAGAGAGTTTTGACCACAGTGAAATAGCTGAAGGAATTTCTTACTCATCTTGAAGTCCTTTTTATTGCCTCTCCTCTATAATTTGTATTTGTTTGTTTGGCCTAACTTTCCCATAGTGATCTAACAATTTGCTCCCCACTCGAGCTGTCTTTGAGAACATAAATGCCTCACCGTAAAAACAAAAAGGCTCTGATTGGGTTCACAAGTACTGAATCGGTTTGTGATCAGTGACAGACTCAGCACAAAGTATCACAGATGGCTGGTGGGCAGCAACACAGCTTTCGGTTCCAAAATATATATGAAAGTATCTTTTTTTTTTTTACTTACCCAGTCAGACAAGTTTCCCAAATACAAGCATTCCTTATCCCTGGGCAGGGAAGCATCACTGTAGGCTTCTCCTGCATTTTGTCACTTGAATTTAATGCAGTAAAAATATTAATGTTTGTTTTTTTCCGCAAGCATAAAAATTACATCTTTGGACTCTATTGTTGTAATTTTTGAGCAGACAAGTATCTTCACAATGTGACATGGTATCATTTAAATGTATTAAACCATATTTGCTGACATAAACTGTTAAATCCCAGCATTATGCATTCATTCTTTTATTCTTCACCGACATGCCAGTCAGTTTTTCATCACGTACAGTAGTTTTTTTTTGTTGTTCTGTATTGTGTTACTAAGAATATAAACTGTACTTTTTATATAATTATTTAAATTATTGTTAATATTATTTACTGTAATGGTAAAGATATTGAAAAGTGGTTAAAACCTAAATTCAATGTAGTAGCTTTTCAATTTATTGGTACATAAAAAATAAAAAAACTATCAAAAGTTAAATTGCAAGGCTCCATGTGATTTCTGTTTACACAATGGCCTTTAAACGCACCATGTTTAATAATGTAGGGTTGTGGACATTAACAATACTAGTAATAATCTGTAGCATTAGGTTGCAGTGAAGGGAAGAATGAAATAGGCAGCTTAAAGAGAGTTAGTTTTGACCATAAAGTTAGGATACAATAGTCTGAAGTGATTCTACCTGAAACAAATTACATGCTGTCATAGTTTTGTAAACTGGATGTGCAAGTGATGAAAATAAAACAACTTAGAAACGTGTGCAAAATCAAACAGACTACACAAACACTAATTTCAGAGGCATTTAAAGTTTGCTGTTTTCCTGTCAGGTAAAGCAATTAGTTCAGTGAAGATTAATCCAGCTGAAGATATCATTAATCTGTATTCACTTGATGTTATATAAATTCCCCCTTAGTATAGTACTTATGTTTTCTTCAAATTTCTAGTTGTCCATCTGTTTTAAACAAATATAATTCACAGTAAAAACACATTTTACATTTTACTAACACGTTACGCAGACCCTAATTGTACAATTTTTTGAACTAGCTTAAAAAAAAAATTAAAAATTAAAACAAAAAATAAAATACTCATTACACTAAAAAGTCCCTTTTTACTTATAAAGATGGCATATTTTTGAACAGCAAAAAACAAGGTTAAAGCCACAACTAAATATTGTCACCACTTTTAAAATATCGTGACATTATGACTTTATAATTTTGAGAAGGTATCCAATCTATTCAGCTGTCGGATATGTTATGAAATCAATTATGTAAATGTTTCATATACTGTATAGCTTTACTAAAGGGTGTTGTTATGTACTGTGACAAGCAGTAACACTCTCTTTCAGTTTAGTTACATCAAAAACATGTTTACTGAATATTTGATTTGCTCTTTGGATTGCAATATGCTCATAATCCACAGCTGTCAAAAGCATTGCTATTTGATCATAGCGTGATGTACACGGAAGATTAAAATACAGAAAAAAATGTATATTGTAGCATTTAAAATACATTTAATGACAAACCTTTGCTGGTTGAAAGGAGCAGAAACTGGTTTCTTTATATGCAGTGTGGTAACATGCACAATTCAAATTTTCCCATAATCCAGTTAGGGATTTAGTCCAGCTATGAACTTGTGGATACAGTGAGCTTTATGGGTTAAGATAACTGTCACAAAGAATTAGAGCTTGAAATTAAGGTAACAAATGACTGCCTGTGGGAACCTTTGAAAATGTTTATATTTGAAGTTTTTGATTTCTTAAGACAACACCATTGGGGAATAAAGAAAAAAAGAAAATCATCACACATTTTTTTATTACTGTAAAGTAGCAGAAAAGTCACTGCTCACTAACTATTTTGAATAAACTTTAAAAAGAAGATGCAAGTTTGTTTTCCAAGATCTAATATTACTCCACTCTGAACATTCTGTTATTTCCTCTGTAACCTTTTATGAAACCTTCTGCCTTTGAACTGTATATGTGTGACATAATACTATTTATGTCATAAATGTCATTTGCTTATTTGCTTAAGACTGTGGGGGGGGGGGGGGTACTTTAATTGTTGTATTCCAGTCAAGAGCTATCATGGATCATATCAGGAGTCATGAGCTTCATCCACAAAAACAAAACAAAAAAAATTTACAAACTCTTATCAATAGTAACCCTTTCATCATGTACTGTAATGTGCTTTATTCATATGCAACCGGTATTTGGTTCCATACACGAATCTGGTTGTTGAGTGCATGTTAACATACTGTACAATACATACACATATAGTATTCTGAACCATTGTTAAACATTTGCTTGAAAGATTTAGTCCCTGAAGTAAAAAAATGTCAAGGGTATAGTTTCAAAATGCACTTGCTGCTGTGCTATCACTCATAAACTGATTACATGTTTTTAGACAAGGATATTAGGCCTCCCAGCTGAAGTTTGTAATCTTACATAAGCTCCTTTTGGGGTTCACATGATTTTCATGTTGAATTGTACAGGTGCTTCAGTTGGACTGGCCTCCTCTGTTTCCTCCTTACGTGGCACATATTCAACCTCAATACTTGACTTGGTATTGTCTTTCCCTCTACTCCAGAGGAATAATATTACGAGACAAAAGAGGACCACTCCAAGAAAAGAGATAAATCCCATTGTGGTTGCAACAATAAGTGTTTTCACATCAAATGGAAATGGAACTGTTGCTCGAGTCACATTAGCACCTTCATCGCTTGGCTGGTTGGAAATGAAAGCAAATGTCTTGTTTGGCTGGTGGGGCCAGTTGGGAGAGTAGCTATGCACAAAAAGGTGAGCAGATTTTGTGTCATTGCCTGCTGCATTACTGGCAATGCACACATAGGTGCCATTGTCCTGGATTTGGGCATAACGCACCTCCAGAGTACCCTCAATAGACACAGAAAGTCTTGACCCCATCGTCTTTGTAGTTATGTATTCCTTCTTAGGGGAAAACCACATTATCACTGGAGCTGGATTACCTTCGGCCTGGCAGGAAAAATAAACTGTAGTTCCTTCATCTACATGGCTTTCTTGTACCTTGTAATCCACAATCTTTGATTTCTGGCAGGTGAAGTAATCAGGAGGGAGTATGTCTGGAAAATCTTTGAACTCTTTTCCCTGTACAACCTCGGGTGATGCACAAATGGGCTGCTGTTTGTTAAAGTTGAGCCTCCATCGCCGACGGAAGACCCACAGTAAGCGGCAGTCGCAGGCTAAGGGGTTGTCAAACAAAGCCAGGGTCTCCAGATTCCCCACTGAGTGAAAAACAGATTCCTCAAGGGTACTCAAGCTATTGCTTGACACATTAAGAACTCGAAGATGATTGAGTCCCCTGAAAGAGTAATGCTCAATGGAAACCAATCTCCCACCAGCTAGATGAAAAGCCTGAAGCTTTTGTAAACTGAATAACTGGTTCCCTTCCACAGTATGAATGGGGTTGAAGGATAGATTTAAAAACCGAAGATATCTGAGATGATTGATGGCTTCGTAGGGGATGACAGTGAGATTACAGTTTGTGATGGACAATGATGTGAGGTTGAGTCCAAACAAGCATTTTGGTGTCATGGTTTCTAGGGCAGACATATGAGAAATTTCCAGTGCTCTCAGTCGATACAACCTTTTAAAGGAGTAATCCCTTACGATAGTGACATTCAGATAACGTAATCGAAGTGACAACAGGTTATGAAGATGGCTAAGGGCATCAGTGGGAACTGAGGCTAGTTTGTATCCCTCTATATTGAGGCTTTCCAGGTTGCTGAGACCATGAAACGACCGATGTGATATGAAGACTAGGTCATTGTCACCAACTTCCAAAGCCCTCAGGTTGTACAGCTCTTGGAACGTATTATCAAGCAAAATGACAATTTTGTTCTCACTTATATCCAGCTGTGTGAGGTTGGTCAGGCCTGTAAAAACCCCAAGTTGAATGAGCTTCAGCTGGTTGTTGCGCAAACCTAGAGTTCGAAGGTTCATCAAGTTGCCGAAAGCCCCAGGCTCAATGGATGAAATAGTGTTTTCGTTGAGTTGCAGCTCCTCCAGCTGAGGGTAATTAATGAACTCTTCAGGCCCCAGAGTCTTCAAACGGTTTTTGCTGAGGTCTAACAGTCTTGTTTCAGTGGGAATGCCCTCAGGAAGGGCTGCCAGTCTTTTTCGATGGCACACAACTGAACGTTCCTGGGCATTGCAGTCACATTTTGAAGGGCAGCCGGTGGTGGAGCCTGAAAGGACGGTGCCTAGCATCAGGATCAGAATGGGCTGCCAGCATACCACCAAGTATCTGTGCCCTCCTGCCTCCCCTGACACCATCCTACTGCTTACCTGTGGAGACATAGAAAAATACAAAGTTTTGACTTTTTATGATTGAATGACTGATTTGAGTAGACAAATAAGAACACAAGTGTGCTGTCTCCTTTTTTGTTTTGTTTTACAAAACAATCTACTTATAATCTACAGTCTACCTATTGTGTATATATATATATATATATATATATGTAACTTTAAAAAAACATTTTCTGATAAATTCTTTTCAAAACAACAGATAAAAGTGAGTGTAAAACAATCATTTTTCCCTTTTACTTATACACTTTTATAATATGCATGTATAATTCCCCCCACTGCCTGCTTCATTCCATCAAATGTCCTCACAAATAATAGAATCAACCAATTATTAAAGGATTCAGTCACACAAGGTAGCCATTCTGCTTTACTGCTAAGTGTGTTGAATGCAATTACCATCAATTCCACTAACAGAATGCTCTTGTGCAAACCCTTTTATTTCTAGACAAAAAAGTCATGATTTGAATTTAAATTGTATCATTTGGAAATAGTGTAAGCATTTTAATTTTATAGTTTTCTTATTTATTTAAGAATAATAAAGACTGGCATCCCATTAACATTGAAACACACAATTAGATTACTAAGAACTTGTTGGTTATAAATTTTAAAGTATGAAAAAATATACTTTTTCAAGAGAGTGTGACATTAAAATAGTACACACATAATTTGTACTTATCACAAAACAAGTTTGGTGTTGTACATTTTTAAGACTGACGTAAGTTTTTATTTTTATTTTTTACATGTTTGGCTGTTTTACATATCTATAACAAAGTGTAAGTACTGACCCAAGTATACTGATAACTGACCAACAACTACTACTTCCTGAGAAATATTACTCATTTCCCTTCAAAGTAGAACCAGAATTTTTTACATTTTCCTTTTTTTGACCAGAATAATAAACGGTAAATGACTTGAACTTATATGGCACTTTATCAAGTTCACATGACCCAAAGGCGCTTTACACTTTAGACATTTACCCATTCACACACATTCACACACTGATGGTAGTAAGCTCCAGACAAAGCTGCCCTGGGGCAAACTGACATAGGCTGTGCTGCCACGCACCGGCAAGCCACCAGACCCTCTGACCACCAGAGGCAGGCAAGGTTGGTGAAGTGTTTTACAAACTTCCTTTTTCTCCCTCTCAGCCAAGAGGCTAATCTGCTTAGTAACAGCCTCAGCCAATCAGGAGGCCAGATAGTGATGTCGTTATAGTTTCGGGGCACAGCAGCTGCACAGTATGTTGCTTTCAAAATGAATACTTCTGGAGTTTTTTTGTTCATATGAATATGTAAAAACTATTAGATCTATTGAAATAATTATTCAACCATTAGTGAAAAAAGGGATTGATTCTTACTCAAAGACATTTTCAAATTTCTAGGGTGCTTTATGTCAGAGATTTGATGAGTTAAAAATACTCGTTTTGGTTTTGAAGAACAGAGTGAGAGAGATTTTACATGACAAAATGTAGGATGAAACTGGTACCAATCTGCCTTGTGTGTCACTTTGAGAGAAAACCATTCGTCTTACTGCAAAACCAGAAATATTGGCTGAAAGAAGACAAAAAAATCTGTTTTGATGTACAATGTGTCTGTGTATCATGAAAATAGTGGCTATAGGAAGAAGTTGTTCGTTGAGAAATCATTCAAAGCTCACAGACTTCACCACACCAGGTCATGTGACTTTAGAATGAGCTCAGTGTATTCCCATGAGCTTATCTTTTGACAGTCTTTTGTAGTAGTACACTTTGGACCAAGTCGGTTGTTTTGATATAACATTTATTTGGGTGCATTTTGCTGTTCAGGCTGCATGAATTTCACAAAAGGGTAAGATATAAAGTATAGTATAGTTTGCAAGGTGGATAGGAATAGGTGCTGTCGTACCAATAAAAACATGAAAGTAAAAAATATGAAAAAATCTGTGTGCAAATTTATATCACACATACTGACTCACACTCTAGTGCTGATATAGCCTGGTAAAAACCAGCCCCTTCCTTCACTTGCTTCGCACAGAGGGTCTGGACTCCCGGCTATTGAGAAGCGATTGCTTGCTATAGGCGTGGCTTCTGTTAAAGTTTAAAACGATTGGATTGGTTGGCTGCCACATATGTGTGCGCCCGCGCCAGCTCCTCTTTGAAGGAGGCTAAGCTAAGAAGCTAATCGGAAATCCCCTGCGCTGTAAACAACCCTACTGAGAGGAGAGAAGTACGAAGCTGAACGAGACGGTTGTAAATGATGCAGCAGGCTTTGTCAGACAAATTTTATTTAATTTGGAAGCCTTATCAACACGAACTGGCTTCATTCACTACCTCCACTGCCACTGCTAAACTACAAGCAGACAGTGCGCAAAAAATTTTTTAATTTTTTTTTTTTTATTTTAATGTCATTTATTCATTTAAATTCATTTAAAAAACAACAACAACATAATTTCAACATACAACAAAAAATACAAATC
>JARVJO010000164.1:27165371-27181882 GCA_031762555.1 Cynodonichthys magdalenae | reverse complement strand
GATTGGCTGATTAGAAATTAAGTGTTAACGAGCAGTTGGACAGGTGTACCTAATAAAGTGGCCGGTGAGTGTATGTAGGTACCAACTCCACTGAAAAAAACAGGTAAAAAAAAAATGGATGAATATATATTTTTGCTTACATAAGTTTTTTAACGACTATCATTAGGTTCATAAAATTAAAGACCAATTTTCCATTGATTAGTTTGCAATAACGAAAGCTCTGTTGTTAGTGTTATTTAACATTTAGAATTTTTTATGTATTAATATATATAAATCTCCGAATAACATCTGTTTCAATAAGCCAACTTGTGGAAAAAAGAACATGCAAAGGTCTTGAAATTCCATCTGAAATACAAAAAATACTAAAGACTGTAATTAAATATGTAACATTTTTACAACATTAAGCTTTTAGTAGAGTTCAGTGTGTCATACTGAAGATTTTGCCTTGTTAGTTAGCTTGTTGTTATCGTCCTAACTTCTTGAAGTTGCTGGGTTTCCCTTTTGTCATTTGGTTTCAAATCAAAGTGTTTCAACAACAATGCTGTGTCGTTCAGCGTTGCTACTAAACTCATGATGTCAATCTGAACAGATTTATTAAAAAAGAAGAAACAAAAGTAAAAATAGAATATTGCAAAAACAACAGTTTAAAAAAATGATTGACATTTGTTTGATATTTTGAAGGAAATTGATAAGTTCATGAAAAACATTTCTATTCAATTTATTTAGCTGTTTTTTTTACATTATTGAAATCAGTTCTGAGTGTATTGCAACATAAACATAGTCTGCATAAATAGTTGTCAATAGGTTTATATAATAATACTGACAGAACTATTTTAGGTTATTAGTTCCTTAGATGAATCTGTAGATTATTAAAGGGATTTTTAACGTTGGCATATGAAGTTGCATAAGAGCTTTTTATTCACAGAAAATCCACCTCACACTGCAATTCCTCTCATCCTTTGTAGTTTACATCCTAGTTTACATCCATTTTATTTCTTGTCTTGGTTTTACAGTTTACAACTTTATACTTTGTGTTTTGTTCAGTTTTTCTGTTTTTTTTCTCAGCTGGAGTTCAAAGCTGCAGGAGGAAGCTGTTTTGAGTTTCAAAACACCAACAAAGCCACTATGAACAGCTTGTTCAACAGAGAGTGCCCTATACTGTCTATATTACTCAAAAAAAAAAAAAGAAAGATATTTACCCATGTTTCCCATACTAACTTTCTGTGTTGGCAATGAAAAAGCTAAGGCAGTAGTAAGGATTTAGTTTTTTCTAAATAAAAAAAAAAATAAAAGAATTCTAAGTTTAAAAAAAGTCATAGAACATAAGTTCACTGCAGAAGTTTAGCATGCTGTATTCATTGGAAAATTATTTTTGCATTCAGTGCACATGACACTCTGCAGTACAATAAAGAGCTTATGGTTTAAGAAGTTTTATCACAGACTATCTGTGGCTTTATTTTAATGTTATTTGTCCCTGCTGTTATTAATCAAGTCTGTTTGACTACCAGAACCGACAATCAAAAGGTGCTCCCAAATTAACAGCTGATGTTACCATGACTCCAGAGATCTGTCTTATTGCTAAAGCTTCTGCTCGAGCTGGTAGCTTGTGAGACAGCAGAGCAAACATTTATTCAGATTTTGTACTTCCTGTGTGATGTAGAACAAATAAAATAAAATAAAAAAAGATAAATTAATTTGGCATCCTGCCTGTCCTTACAACCAGTAGTGCATGGGGATAAAGGGAGGATGAACATAAAGTCGATTTTTCAGCTTGGAGAACAGCTGTTGTGATGGTAAACATCAAATCAAAACTGATTTAAAAAACACATAAACAAAAAAGCAGGGTATATTCAACAATACTATAACCAGCATTGTGCAAATTCTATTATTAGACAATAATTAGTAATGATGTCCTAAAATGTTCTAAAAATCCTGCTAATGTCATTTAGATTCAAAGTTATGGTAATTTATAAACATTTATAACCCACTTCATTTTGCATTAATCAATGGCAAGTCATCTGAATTATTGAGTATTTTTTTAAGCCTACAGGCGTAAATTGAATACAGGCTGTGCTGCTGCTAGTTGTTGCCAATAATGCATTCACAGACATACACACTGAAACACTTCCATTCAAATCAGCCAATGACAAACAAACTGTTACTGACAATAAGTAATGTACTTTGCAGAAAATGATTGCAAAGTAGGATTCTGAAGAAACAGTTTGCCCAGTAACAATGACAGTTTCAATAACTCGGGTGTTCTCCAGTTGTGATTAGAAATTCAAGTCATAGCACAGATTGCTGATTTCAGTTCCTATTACTTTTGATCACTTTGAAGCGAGAGATGTATAGACACACCGGCATGCATAAATAATGACCCAAGAAACAGATTTCAGACATCCATCATAACGTGACTAGGGTATCCTGATTATAAGCCCTCTGTAGTTCATAAAAACCTAGATTTGGAGAGCAAAGCTTTTCCTCTAAGACTGTTGGGGGTCTTTGGATGCAGTGGTTGTTGCTGCACTGTTGAAAATCAGTCCCCTCGTAGCTGTTTGCCTGCTGGAGTGTATCAGCCATGATTATGAGGGGGCAATAAAAAAATAAAGCTGTGAGATATTGTTCATTTGGCCTCCATAAATAATCAAACAAAGTCACCCCCCACCCTCTCCTTCCTCACCCCCCACGCCCACCCTCGCCATCAATGCTGCTGCCATCCATCCATCTAACCTGTGGCAAATCAAACATCTGCAATAGCAGCCCTCCTTGCCACAGGAAATGGCCAGCAACAAATGCACGCTGTGAATGTGTGTCAGTCCTGATGAGTTTATTGCCTTTTGAAGGAACCTGAATGCTAATGAGCAGATTAGGAAGCACCAACAAACCACCCTGGCAAGAGACTTAAGAGAAAACATAAAAGGGACACTACTGTGCTCTGCTTTGCACCTTTTTGTGGGACAAAAAAAAAGGTTAAGGACACAGAGTTTTTGGTTCAGATTTCTTCAAACAGAAAATATAAATGAAGTTCACCTGTGTTTATATAGACACCATGAAAAATTGTCTAACCTACATAGTGTACATTCGGATCACATGTACACATCATTTCTATGTGGTCCTTCATTATAAACCCAGATTGTGGAGCAGAACAGCAAAATGAAACCCAGCTGGATGACAAAGCATAAATAAAGATGCAGAGCTTTCATCTGTGGACATTTCTCCTTCTTTACATCACCTTCATTGGTCTTAAGGTGAACACTTTTATCCCAGACAACAATTTGCTTCTTGGTGATTCTTTGGCCCCATCACTGCACCATAATAAATCTGATCCAGTGACTCAGTGCTCAAAGCCCACCATAGAGATAGAGTACTTACCAGGACTGTCATGCAGAGAATTCTAATTCAGGCAGCTCCATGTTGCCAAGGAAATTCAAAATGCCTCCGAAAGCATGGAGTCAGGGATGCAGGATTTCAGGGCAGGCTAGATTAGGACGGGGAAGAGGAGGAATATACGCAGAGACGAGAATCCCTTGTTTGTTGGGTGGGGGGGCATTTGAGAAATGCCTTCGTCCTCTCCAGATGCGCTAAATCCGGCCGCACTGATAGGCTGACATGTAAACACACAGGCGGCTCTGCTGGCTCACACACGCTCACATACATGCTGCACCTAGCAGAGAAAGAGAGAGGAGGAAGGAGGGGCAGCCGATGAGAGGTGGAGGGAGGAGCTGCAGTGCACTGGGAGACTGAGAGGCACAGAGCGCAGGCAGCAAGGGGAGTTGAAAAGAGATGGAGAGAAATGTGCTCCCGTTGCACTGGCAGCATCGTTTTTGGACAATTCTTCACTTCTTTGTAGGAATGAGCTGGTTAACTTGGAATCAGGATGCTGCAGGACAGAGTCATGTGTCATGAAGGACAGGAGGTTAAAGATGAAAGGAACAATGAGAAAATGTAAAAAAAAAAACAAAAACAGACAATCATCTTAAAATGTTCAAAAAGGTTTGTTTTCTAAAACTGTACTCAGGACTGTTCACATTAAAAAAATATGTTCTTTTCGTTTCTGGATGTAACTTACATGTGCTAATAACTATAAGGTTTCCAAAATCTTATTACAAAGACAGCCCTGGTGCACATAAATGCACAGACAGAGTTGTGAGGTGAAGGAAAAGGGGAAACGAGTGGTTTTAAATGCATTTGATTTGCTGCAATACTGAAAGCTTAAAAGCTAATGATTTGCGACTAGGGATGAATTGCCTTTTCTGCTTAAAAGATTTGTTGAGTCGCGGATTATAAACACCCACGCTGCATAGTGAGGCAATAATCAGGCAAAACTCACCTTCGCTGTGAGGAGTCAAGTTTGGGGATAAAAAGGCTTGGCTTAACAGCGCTAATGGGCCTATGGGGTTGGCACACCCACGCTGGTGGTACCAAGAAGGCTCCACCATCAGGAAGTGTTTACAGGAGATTAGAAGGCTGATGTTTCTGTGGAGGTGGGCATGGAGTGGCTGGCCAGTAAATGATATGTAACAAAAACCCTCAGTGTAACAAACCAATCTGGTGTGCAAGATTAAGCTATAGCAAGAAGAATACAATGCTATCTTCATCACATCTCACAGTGCCCTTGGTTATAACACTGAGTTATTAGATTGGTGTCATTAGTGTTATGATCTGTGTTTATGTTTTATTGGAGTTTTCTGTCTTGTCACTCTCTGTTTCTTCCTCCTACCTGCCTTTGCTCCAGCCCCGCCCACTCACACCTGTTCCTCATGCTTCTTTCCCAGGTGTTTCTTGTCTTAACTCATTAGTTCTCCTTTACATTCTGCTCTGTGTCCTCAGTTTGTGTCAGAGCTTTGTTTTTTTTGTGTGTCAAGTGTTCATGTTATGCCAGGTCTAATCCTAGAATCGTGTTTACTGTTGGCGTCTTTGTCTCATGCCAAGTCCTGGATTCTTGTAAGTTTGTTTGCTGCCACGTCAGCGCTTTTGATTTTTGTTTTTGTAAATAAAGCCTTTTTTCATCTCCTTTTTTTGCCACAATCACTCATTTCTGCATCCTGGGGTTATCCAAGCCTTGAAAATCTTAACCAATAGTGTGAATTATATATCAATAAAAACAATTTAAGGATTAAAAGTTGCTCTAAGGTTTGCCAATAGAAGCAAATTACATTGAAATTACTCATCACAGATATCAAAGTAAAATATTTTCAAATTGAGCAAGATTTTGAGAACTTACAGTGCCTTTTTGGTACAAGAAGATCCAATTCTGTTTTTTGGAAATAAATCTGTTAGACAAACAGCCGAACACAGAGCAAAAGACAGCCAGTGGTGGCACATCTCTGCTGAACAATAAAACATACAGAAGGAAGAGAGTTATTAAGACAGTTGAAAAAGGCGACGCACTGTGCAGCAATACAACATAAAATAAATTTATGGCTCATTTTACCTACTACAAGCTAATCTAAAGGCAATGAGTTATGCCCCAAGCAAGAAATAAAACTAGATGAAAGGTAGTGCTGTAGAAATTTGGATGACGTTTGAGGATAAAAACCATCAGACACGGAAGCCGAGGGAATTACATCTCAATTTTTTTATTTCTTGAATGGTACTGCACCCACTATGACCACTTAAAAAAAGATTGAACAACTGATTCATGACACCACATTTACATCCAATGGTGCTATGAATTTCCGTCTCCTTGCCGAAACTCGGAGTGTCACAACCTGTATTTAGTCACTGGGTTTCCTCCCAAGACGTTTAAAAAGTATGAGTGTGCCTTTTTTCTAATTAAGATACAAGTGCTTCCCCCTCTCTTCTCTCATAATTAATGTCTGCACTCATGCAATTTGCCTTCTAACTAGATTCTGTAATGCATTTGATAGCAGAGAACTCGCTCAGTGATATGAGGAACTTTCTTGAGAGGATGGTAAGCTGACAGGCTATGCATTTCATTATAGTTGTCGGTGCAAAACAAAAAATAAGGATTTGTGTTTTGTAACAGAAATGTTTGCATTTAATTTGTATTTAGGTTTCTTTATGCCCGTTCGTGCTTTGTGCATTTTGAAAAAGTGTGTGGAGGGGGGGTATAAGAAAAGAAAAAAAGCAGTGATCAGATAACCTGATCAGATGAAAGCAGCTATACGTTTAGCTCACTTGTTTGTAGTGAGCGTATATCCTTCTTTCTGTTTGAAATGTTGATGGGAGCGTGTCTGTGCTGCAGCTGGCTGACTGCTGAAGCCAACTGCATGTGTTTATTAAAACAATGTCTCCAGTCGACTGTTTCCAGCTGTTCGTTCTGATAAGTACGCCTGTGAAATCGGATTTTGATGTGCACGATGATAGTGAGCTTAAACATTGAGGCCAAAAACGTTTGTTGCCGCAGTCGACATTTCAGAAAGCATGCTTTTTTTTTTTTTTCTCGAAAATAGTCACCATTTGCATGCTTTAATTGCCCACAAACTGTTCGAAAACTCGCACACATTAGAATATTTTGTTTGGCGAGAGATGCTTACACTAGATGGGTGCAGTTAGTAAGCAATTAGCTGCAAAATTAGCTTTGGTGTGCATGGTGATGATTTTTTTTTTCACATAAATTTGCAACTTCCCTTTTATGTATTTTGTAATACAAAACTTGAATTGTAACTTGGGTGTGAAACGATCCAAATCTGACCAGTTAAAATAAAATGTTTGTCCAACTTAACGCAGTCTTTGCTGACAAATAATTGTTATAAAACAGTTTAACACAACACACTGAACTTTAAAACTAAGTAAAGCATATAAAAAGTATTGTGTTTAACCTCATAAACTCAGATACCTTGATGGTTTTATTTAAATGTTTTGCAGTCAATGGTGTGTCAGTGGGGATTGCTGGACAAGGGCAACACTGACACAGAAAGGAGGAGTGGGAAAAAAAAGATGGACGGATGGATGTTTTGCTTCTTTTCGCTCTTATTGCAAGCAGATTTTCCTTTCATTTTCAACTGCAATACTGTTTTTTATGTATGTTAGGTTAGCTGTTACATCACAACATTATTCCTATATGTGATGTGAAAGAAACAAAACAGCCCTCCAATCTGTGCAATCAACCAGGAAGTTCATTGTTCCCCAGTTTCCTCACCGAACCCATAGATCTGTTTAGTTTTAAAGCTCTTTGTTGCAGAAAAGAGTTTTAACAATAAAACCTGGAAAGTTGCTGCTATGAATTGCCCATTATGAAACTGTCGCGTTTCATTGTGCTGTTAATGGTAATATTTTAGGAGGAATTGCTGAAGAGAATGTTGCAATAGAAGCTTTAAAAAGTCTCAGTGCAATGCCAGTTTCACAGTAAGCAAACTTTTTTTTTTTTACTTATTAGGGTCAATAATAGTAATCTTCTTGTCAAATGATTTCATTGTGACACAGTTCTTTTTTTATTTTCCTATCCAGCTCTGAAACATATGACATACTTTATAATTTTCTAGCAATTACTCCAAACACATCATTGTGGCACTGATCCACCCCAGTTTATTCAGATAACTGCAAAAATAAGCAATGTCAGCTCAGCTTCGCAGTGGTATGGACAGAAAATGCAGGACAAGGCCCCAAACAGCTGGTTGGTAATCAGTGTTCTGAGGTCCCTCCTTTCTAATGAGTGTGAGCCTCAAATATAGGTAGTCAGACCTACATTTGGTGTTAAGAATCTTTAAGCTGCTAACATGTTGCCGTCTTTCCCAAAATGTAGTCAGACGTTTCTCTTTTGCTGAGAAAATGTCCCATCTAGATTAGTAAGTCACTTCATCACAATACAAGTGGTCAGCAGTAGAGGCTTCTGCTCCTTGTAGTCACTTGATGGCCTGAACACCTTAAGTGTCATTTTGTCTTAGCTGTGTTATTTTCAATCACAATGATAGAGAAGGCGTAGCCTTTAAATTACCCACACAGCCTGAGAAAACACCAATTTCAATGTAGGACCTCAGGAAACATAGGTTTGCAGGTGGCTTTGTGGTGTTGTTGTCAATAAAAACTTAAACAAAAAAAATGAATATTAAAATGCAAGACGTTTTTTTTTTTCTTTTTTGAAAAAGGTATAAATAAAATACACCCACATCTATGCAGCATGAGTTCTGTTTACGTCAAAAATTGACTGACTCTCAGAACATCAAAGGCTTTTCCCCATGCTCTAATGAAAGCAAGTCAGAGTTTGTCATCCTCAGCCTCCACATTCCCATCAGTTTGACCACCAAAAGTCTTAAGGCATTTATCAATATCTTTTTCTAATTTTACCATAGTTTTATTTCTTCTAGGCGACAAACTTGCACACCAGGTCATTTGTTACACAGAAACATTGATGCTGATGAACAGGAAAGCTGCTAGAAAAAGGCTTAAAAAAACACTTGGCAGGTGATTTGATAAAACTCTTGCCAAGAACTTTCAAAACATCTTTAATCAAAAGGAGCCTTTGGTGTTATTTTATGTGCTTGTTTCAATGAAAGATACTTTCAGACTTGATACTAGTGCTGTAACAGCAGCACGTTAACTTCTTCTGAAGCTGCTGGAGCTGAATGTCATCACACCTAAAACCCAGGGTGGCAGGACAGGATTCTAACTAATCTGTGATCCACTGAGCCGGTTTGACTAATGACGAGGATTAAAGATCAGCTAGATGGATATGAGAGAAGTACTTTTGGCAAAATCTACTTGTACTTTCTTACTAACCAAGAAAACAACTACAAAAGGAATTTGTTATTTCACTGTTTTTGCTGGTGTGTAGTTAGCCAGTGATGGACATGGTGCTGTGGTCTTAACAGTAAGTCCACAAAAAAAACTAATTATAATAAGTGTATATTTACAGCGTACATCAGATCAAGATTTATGTCAATTAAAGACAATTAAAACTGCAATAATGAAAGAAAATGTACTTAACCATTTTTTACAAATATTAGATGCAATTTGGTTTGATATCATCAGAATATCATCCTCAACACATTCTCTGAATGATCTCACAATATTACATAAGGTTCCATTTAGAAGGTTTGATCAAAAGAGTAACATTGTCACTTCTAATCATTAAACCATTCTAGTCTAAAATTCTGGCATGAAAGGTGACAACCAATATGAATTCCTCCAATGAAGGTCAGGCCTTTAATTTAATGAAGGAGAATTTGAGATCTTTGGGAACTTAAGCTATAGCATATCTGTATACATTAAGATGTACATTTTATATTAAAACACACGGGTGTGCTTAAATATTATGGTAAGTAACTGTCTCTCACCATGCTTCCATCCAATGTCATCACAGAAAATATGATGCAGAATTTATAACTAAGAGCTGAATTGCATCAAAATTAAGAAAGTAAAACAATCCTCCCAGGATTTTGTCAGTGTTTGGGTGGCAAATGTTAAAAAGAGGTTGTTATGATGCTTCATTATTCTGATTTTGACAGATGGTGACTAAGATTGCAAGAAGAATGGCAACGATGCAGGAGGATAATAGAACAACACAAAATTGGCAATCAGATGCTTGGAGTGGGGAGGCTGATGTTTATCAGGTTTTAATCAAATCTCAAAGCAGATACAAACTGATGATCATTAAAGTGCACAATGTGCCACCAAAGTATAAAGGCACTTGTGGGCTGTGAGGATCAGAATGAAGCATTATCTGTCTCAGTTTAACTTCCACATTCTGTTTTCTTAACTTAGCGGTGACAGATTTTCTTTTTAAATTGATATAATTGGCCCCAATTGTTCTCTAAAACTGAAATCTAATAAACTGTCACAGTTTTCCATTTAATCAGGCAAAACAGCAATAACTTAAAACTAACAAAATATATTCAGACAAGGGTTATAAAACCATCGTCTGCTGCATTCAAACATCTTCAGATTGAATAGGTGGGAAATCTTTGTTTTCAGTATTTCTCAGTAGTCCTGTGATGCTGGTTTATTTTCACTCTTTATTTCCCTGATAAAATCCATTGTGGCTCTCACAAGAATGGTTATTGTTTGTCAAACTAATTGCATCCATTCTCTGTCAGGAGTAGAAAGACAAAAAGAGGATGATTGCCTTTAATACTGGAAAACTTGATGTAAAAAATGCATTTAATCTGCTCTGTGGCTTTGAAGATTGTATTTATTTCATTAATATCCCTAAAGTGGCAGCAAAATGGGCCTGTACACCATTTAATATATAAAAAAGATGAAAACTGTTTGTCTTAAATCCAAATTTAGAAAAGTTATAGAGTACATTTAAACATGTGTAATCTAACTGTGAAAAATGTTCTGTCTTTGAAGACAGAAATTCAATCTAGATTTAAAATCCATTTGAACAAGTACACAGTGAACCCAACTTTCTGCCTAAACTTTATAAAACACTGCCACCCTGTGGATCAGTGACAAGCTTACATTTTATTTTTTTTAATGTACTTTCAAAATATATTTAGATGATTCTTTTTCAGAATAAATTGGTGTAATTAGAGCTGTTCTGAAGTAGCCGGAAAACTGATACATCTAAAACAAAGACATTTTTATTTTTTTCTTCTTTCTGCACCTCTATGCAGTACATATGCCTTTTGTGTTATAAAATTACTGTAATTACAGGATGTTCAAAGGAAAAGAAGTAAATTAGACACAATTATCTAAAACAATAATACCAGCTGCACCATTAGTTACAGAAATAAAGCCACATTGTTGCTGCTGAAGTTATTTTTTTTTTTCTTTTTGGCCACGTGCCGTGTTTGTTAATGAATTACCTTCAGAACAGCAAGAAAACATCTATTTTTTCTGGCATGATGCTTATTGTGCGGAGAGCATGGCAAATAACCAGATGTGTGTGCTGCTTGGGGGGGGGTGTTATAATGCAAAATCAACTTTTCTGAGCTTCATATCATGTTAATCTCATTCCCTCATCAAAATCCTACATCCTACATTGTTTCCTTGACTCATTCATGCATGTTTGTAAAATCCTTGAATCTCCTGTGGAGCTGCCTTAATGCTTCCTGGTACAAAAGCTCCGCCTATTTACACAAAGCTCCTTTCTGGAGCTCAGTCTGCAGCAGAGCACTCGCCCCCTACAAAGCGCCCCTCTCCTAAAAGCATTGTTGTGAATATGTGCTGAAGTGGTAGTGTCAGAAATGGTAGGCAGTTCAGAGGCCAATTTGGAAGCGTAAGTTTATTTCTGATATATGCAGCATTTTCATAACAACTGAAGGTAGCATAGTCACTTGACTGTAGTATAGAATTGAACCATGTTCCTGGAAAATACATAATACCCCCCCCCCCTTTAAGCATGATATAACATGAAAAACAACAATAACCAAAAAACATGTTTAAAATGTATTTTCATTATAGATAGCATACCTGTTTGTCATAAAGCATGTCCACCTACCATGCATGGCAGTCATGCATTGTGAACTGTTTTGTTTTAATGCACTGTGGAATATCAAAAGTTTTAAACATTCTTCTCTTTAAACCAAATTCATATTCCAGTTGAAAAGCATTAACTTGGCATCAGGTTTCCTGTTTTTTACTAAAGTTTTTCATATTTCAGAATGAGAGACACTGCATAGTTTTCCATTAGGTGGTGCTGGCACTTCTGACATCACCTGCACAGCTGTCATCGATTATACCTGATGACTCTCTGTGGTATTTGACGTTGAGATGAACCATAGCCCTGTGCTGTCTTTGTTAACGTCACACTGAGATTGTCCTCCCTTCAACCTTCTGTGTGATTCCTATGTGTTCTTCTGAGAAAATCTATATAAGATGAACCTGTGCTTCTTTGTAGAATCCTTTGTGTGTTCCCTGGATCCATCATTTAAGATTATCCATGAAAGATTCTCCTTCGTATGCCTCTCTTTGCTCATATCAAAAAACAGGGAGGGGTTAGCTCAGCCTTCCAACTCACTCTGCCTGCCTGTCTATTCTTTCTTTTCATTTAAAAGCTTCACTTAACATCTTTGGACTTCTGGAATTCTCTTTCCCCTTGGAATATTGCAAAGACAAGAACAAAGATAGAACAAAACCTACTTCTGCAAAAGAAACATTCAACTGTCAGCTTGAAGATCTATAACTCGCTCTGTCCTCTTCCACAGTTGTTCACGGTTTCTGGTTAATTTCAGAGTAAAACAGATTTTTACATACTTGATGTCCTCTTGGCCCATTTTAACAAAATTATTTGAACCCTGGCTAAATAAATAAAATAAGAAGAATAAAAAAAGAAAAAACTGTAAAATATGAAATTAAGGGCCTGATCTATTATCCCAAATAATGAGCCCTAAGTTTCCGTGCAAACTGAAAAACGGCATGTGCTATTAGTGGCCATGTTATGGATGATCTACTGTAGATGCACAATGATAATAAGTGCAAAGGTGGCGCAGACAGCCCTAATGAAATGAAGATTTTGCATGCGTTATTGGCTGTCAACATGGAGAGTTAGGAAGGGCCGTAAAAGAAAGATTAAGTTTGAAACCATGGAGTTGGATGTCTTAGTGGAGTAAAATGACCCAGATGTAAAAAAAAATGGAGTAAGGAGATTTTCCATAGGAATCATGGCTAAATGTTTTGACCCGAGTGGAGCAGGAGAATAATCAGCTGCAAGAATAAAGTCCATTAATAATATTTATTGATGCATAAACAGGGGAATCTCCCACTGACCTCATCCATCTGCTGTCAATTCAACAATCACTGACCCGATTTTAACACCACTCAGGCGGACGAACCCGCAAAACTTAACACTACCAATGTTCACTGCAAACTTATGGTAAATAGTAAATGGACTGTACTTATATAGCGCCTTTCTATCCAACCAGGATACTCAAAGCGCTTTACACTACAATCTGTGCCCTCATTTACCCATTAAAGTATTTTAGTGCCCTCATATACCCATTCACACGGCACTCTACAAGTTCTCCTACAAAGCTAACATGTGCATTCAACTATGGAGACTAATCAGTGCCACACACATTCATTTCTGTCCACTGCAGAAATACTACATGCAACACACCCAAGGTAACACTTCAAGCAGGATCGGGTCTCAGACGTTTAGAAGTAAGAGCATTATGGAGTGATTGTATGAGGAAGTGACCCAACAAAACAAAACATGAAACAAACAAACAAAAGAAAATTGTTAGTCCGCCCTAACAAATTACTAAGAGAAAACAAAACACAATCCGAAAGCTGGGCGGAACTAATAACAACAAAAAACAAAATAAACTCTAAAGGACCGCAGGAAGCTGTGACCGAACTGTAAAAACAAAATACAAAAATTATGAAACGCTTATGAAAATACTTTAATCAAATCAATCTAATACAAATTAAAACACTGCATACCTGCATTGCATCAGCCAACACTTGAAAAAACACTTGAAATTCCAACGGATCAAACGTAGCCCTATCTAATAAAAAAACAGTATATATAAACATACAATGCAACATGATTAACACAAAGATCCAACGCCTACCTGCAGCGTCGAACAGCCACACGCCCAAATAATGCTACTATCGGAACATCACTAACTGTGCGGCCCCGCATAAAAACACCACACGTTAAATTATTAGAACAATCAATAAATAAATCAGTTTTCCTCAAAACCTACCACAATCGCCGAACAAAGGAACGCGTGGGCCCACACACACCTGGTCACACACCCACAGGAAATTGGCCATTCTCCACAGAGCCGCTAGCTTCCTCTTTGTAGGAGCTTAGACCAAGGAGGTTGCGACACCTTGTGGTGCCACTTGTTACAACAAGCACACAGAACATTGTCTCTCTGTAATCTGTTATTGTACCCTATGGTTCTTTCACTACAATGGCTGCAGCCAGTTTACACCTGCGTGCTAAATATAGATGCAACAATATAAAGTGCAAACAGACTCAGGTTTGATAAATCACACTGCCATGCTAAATAAGTACATATATTATTCTCCCAGTATGTTGCACATTCTGATAATAATCACATATTCTGGATATTCATAAATGTCAACAATCCTCAGTGCACACGGTCTGTAAATTAGCTTTACATGTTATTTTTTTTTTTTTTATTTACACGCAAACCTTTAGTAGATCAGGCTCTAAGTTAGAAACAACTTTAAGTTCAAGATAACAAACCTTATTTCATTGTTTTTTTGTTTTGTTTTGTTTGTTCTTGAATTAAATTTAAATTAAACAAGGTACCATCCATACATCTATTATCTTAACCTACTTCTTCCTATCAGGATTACAGGGGTCACTGTTGCCTGTATCCAGATGTCACTATAGGAACAGGGTACATCCTGGACAGTTCATAATCCATTACAGGACTTTTAATCTCCAGCTTTTTTTTCAAGAATCTGAAAGGCTTGAGAAAAGTCCCCACAGAAGGCCATACCAGAACCTTTTTGTAGTGAAGTGACAGTGCTAACTATTAATAATTAATGTTGCTACCTTAGAGTTTTGAAATATAGTAAGTCTCTAGTTTGGGCTGTGGTAGCTCAGTGGTCAGTGTCACTGCCTTCTGCAGATAGCAGGTTTAAGTCCAGGTTGTGTCAGAAAGGACAATTTTTGTGAAACAATTGAAAATCCTTCTTACAAGCCTCCTATGGCAAACCCTGCAGAAGAGAGCAGCTAAATGAAAAAGAACTACAGCAAAACGTAAATCTCTGGTCTGAAACAGTTCTACGACTCTGAGGCCAAACTGAACAGCCTTAAGCTTAACAGATAAGACACAGCCAGACAAAATCTGAAATACAATACGTATCTTTGGCAAAAGGCTGGGGTGAGGTTGAGAACACAAGTATCATTTTTTTCTTCCTTATCTTCAAACAAGATGTGCACAGACTGTGAAACCAACAAATTAACAGCCTTTCATTGTCAACCCAACAACAACAAAAAAGAAAATATACTGTATATATATATATATATATATATATGTATGTGACAATATATAATTTCTGCCTGCAAATGTTTTAGATTTGTGATGTGAAAAGTGTGAATACAACATTGTGGTTTACTGTAGTTTACTGTAGTAAATACATTTCTTTAAATAAAAATGTTTGTGTCAGTGTGTTTCTGTGTGAGTATAAGTGAGAACTAATGAGAATAAAGATTCCCCTCTGGTTAGGACAATAACAACAAGCTAACTAAAATAATTAAAAAAATTAAATAAAATCTGTAAAATAGTTATCATATAATTGAAACAATTACAATAAATTAACAGTTTGGTATTTATTGAAAAAAAGATCAAATGACTGCCAATTTTCATGTCAGAACTTTGGAATAAGATAAATTTGTAACGGGAGGTGAAGTATGGAAAACCAAGACTGACATAATTAAAAACTTAATGTAGAAATTTAGAGAAGGCCCAACAAATAAATAAATACACTTGAAATGCACCATATAAGTACAAAAGAACTTTACCTCATGTTTTACTATTTAATTTACCTTCATATTTATTATTCCTGTTTACTTTCAACAAATATTAATCATTTTAAAAATGTATAAATTTTTTTTGTTTTTCCTTTTACTTGTAGATGCATTTGTCTCTCTTAAATGATTTTATTTTTTGTTTTTTTAATTTTTTTCCCCAGAAGTCTTTTTATTTTAATGTGTTGTTTTTACATTTTTCTGTCTCCTGTTTTTTACTTTACCTTGTGCATTTCTGTCTCATTATAGAAATAAGGTGGGCTGCCCTTCTCAGGTCAACTCCTATTGTTCAACTGACAGGAAGGAGCAGGATCTATGTGCAGATTGGTTATGCATGCTCGTGCACGCCTCAGACAAGCTTAAAAATTTAAATTTAGTTTACAACAAAGGGTAGAAGTACAAACGCCCTTACCTGTGCCTTTTTTAATTATTTGGTGCATTTTAAGTGTATTTATTTATTTATTTATTGGGTCTTTTATATAATTCTGCTTTTTAATTTTAATTATGTCCGTTTTGGTACTCCACAGGAAAAGAGAAGGAAGATAGTGCGTTATGTTGGACAACTCTCAGCTATTTGTAAAACAAAATGTTTACTTTAAATATTAGTTAGCTGTCGGATTCCTCTTAAACTGGGTTGATTCAACATGAATCTTGTTTAAAACGAGTCTATGTAAGCAACAGATTTTAAAGGGAAAGTTTTCATTCTCTTTAACAATCAATTTGAGCTCACAGACTTAGGAACAAGTACTTAAAGCCCTTTAGGCTGATGCATGCTGAAAAGAAAATCCTTGAATCAATTGAGATTGACACTAATAAAACAAGTGAAGCAGGCACACTGTTTTGTTTACCAACTTATGTATTGTTTTATTATTTTAGCCTTATCTCATTCTGAATAGTGATGATAGTGACAACTATTAAATTAAAATCATTGCTTAATTTATCAAAATTTAATCTCTGCAAATACACTACTGTCTGGCCAAAAAAAAGGCCCAACCAAAAAAAAAGGTCACACTAATATTTTGTTGGACCATCTTTAGCTTTAATTATGGCACACATTAGCTGCGGCATTGTTTCTATAATCTTGCTAGACGAGACCAACTGCAGCAACCACAGATCATAACACTGCCCCCACAGGCTTGTACAGTAGGCA
>JARVJO010000164.1:27155156-27165271 GCA_031762555.1 Cynodonichthys magdalenae | reverse complement strand
CCCTCTGACCACCATCAGTAGGCAAGGCGGGTGAAGTGTCTTGCCCAAGGACACAACGACTGAGACAGCTGGAACGGCGGATCGAACCGGTGACCTTCCAGTTCCAATGATTTGACCCTTCTCAAACAGACTGTTTTGTTTTCTATGAACACAGCATGTCTTTCTACATGGTTGTTTAAAAAATGAGAAGCAACTCATTGCACCAGTTAGGGTTAGTAATTATCCAATAGGAGGCTCGTACCTATTTGCTTAGTTAAATCCAGGTTGTAACATTTTGTTTTTGGCCCGGCAGTATAGAACTGATCCTTCCCTGGTCCTGGTAGGCAGACTGGAATCATGCAGGAAAACAAGTCAGAGAGCCTAGTGGATTTGGGCCATCTCACTTAAATATGTCTCGTAATATAAACCAATATGACTTAATCGGGCATTTGTTTGGGGCCTTACTAGGTAATGTCCTCTTTGTTTTTTTTTTTGTTTTTTTTTATTTATCTCCTTCAGTAAAAATGTGAGATTCTTGTTTCACAAAAGCATTATTTATATCAGACACATCTAAGCATCAAATATACCTGTTTGTTTAATTGTTGGGCTTTTTTAACAGTAGTATACCATAAAATCAGTGATTCAGTTGTAGCTCCTTTAAGTTAAAGAAAATCACCAACAAATTGTTATTTTTAAGATGCTAAAACCTGCTCTTATTTTTTCCTCAGAGGATGAGCCTGTCTCTTTAAAATGTCAATCCAGTCAAAGACATTTTATAAGATGTGCTCACAGTAATCAGTGACATAATGGTTCTCATTAGTCACCTTGACAGTGTGATCATAGCTTGAAAAGGACATCATTACGGCTCTGTCTTGTGGTGAAGATTAGGGTAGACTAACAAACATAAGCTAATTGAAAGACAATGTTTTTTGAATAATAAAGATCCACAGGAAGGGAATATGAATTTTTGGCAAAAAGTGTTTAGATAGATGACAAAAATCAGAATAATATCCATAATTCTAGTGGTCAGACCAAATATTGTTTTTAAATGTTTATATGATTTATGTTTTAAGTAAAACATGCTTGGATTGTTTTTTACATCTCAAATATACATAGCAATAATCTAAATTTCTCATAAACTGAATGCTAAACTCACAAGAAAATCTATTGTGAGAATGAAAAATAGAGTGCCTAACAGTGTGTTGTTAAACAAAAGACACATACAACACTTGCCAAATTGGGGGCTGGTGATGAGCTGAACTGTAATTTGACAAAGCTGAGTATTTTGATGAAAATGGTAGGACTGTTGACATCCTCTTCTCCCTCTACTTTGTTAGAATAAAAGACTTCCACAATGCCTCACTGCATTTTGAAAAGGCATGGCTGAACAATGCTCACAGACCATCCTCTGTGTCTGACACCAGCTGAATTACAGGACAACTGCTTTAGGCTACATAATCAAAGTACATTAGATATTGGGCTGGGATGTGCTTGAGAACCATTCATTTGTGTGAAACCTGGGATGCTCAGGCCTGGTTATACTGTGACAGACTGGAGCCTGTCACAGCCATGCAGTAAGAGTTTCTCAAGATGGCTTGTTCTTTTACAATAACAAGCCGTCTTGGAATAAAAACCTATCCAGATAAATGACACCTCCTGGATAGTGTGAATATAGTTGTGGTTAGATGAAAAGTACTTTAACTATATACCATTCTGGCACCCTATTGGTTTGTACGATATATCACACCTTCACATGACCCAAATCACATCACGCTCCAGCAGGACATATCAGACGTATGTAGTCAAGGAAGATGTGGCAGAGATATGTGGCTTAAACAGGTAGCCTAGTATATCCCGTATTTTTCAGCATTAACATTTTTTTATAACGTTATAGTCTTTATGGCCTTTAGAAAAAAAAATTTTTGGGGGGAGGTCACCTCTCAATAAATGTCATTATAGAAGTTCTGCATTTTAACAATAAAATCATACTATTTACTCCACTGCAATTCTCTAAAGTCTTTAGTTATTAGTTTTTTTATTTTTGGCTGAGTTTGTGTAGTTTGCATTTATTTTGTTCCACCAACACACTGTAAAATTACACACCCCTATACAGTAGGTGACAATATGCAGCTTTTTATGCAGATGTGAATACACTCCTGCAAACCCTGCGGGGACCAAACAATTGGATCGAGACCCACTTTTTCAGGTGGCCTCAGTCTGCTTCCAAACTCTGGTGCATTTTGTTTCTTGTGTGAACACAGACCGGCTTTGACCTGAACCAACTACCGCAAACATGCAGCTTTTTGGATTTTACAAGCCACCGTTGCCAGTTAACAGTAAAAAATGAGCCCTTCTGTGTTGCTAACACTACCATTACGTGACCTGGTTCGATATTTGGACAGATGCACACATAACGGACATAACACATAACTTCCACCTTTTTAAAGAGAAATAAATGAATAAATAATTTTTTAAAAAGAACTTCCATCTTTCTTTCCGGGTCGTGCTCTGTCCCACCCATTTCTGTCCATTGGGAGCATTGATTGTCATCTGCATGATTTTGTTGACAAATTATTGTCCACTTGCAAAAAAGCACAATGTGAATGCAAACTGTAATAAACAAAAAAAAAATAGTTTTTTTTTGGTCCGGACAAAACATTGAACCAAATGATTTACCTGGTGTGAATATATGCGAAAATGTATTATTTTGGTAACCGTTAGATAATGGTTTCCAAATCTTTAGTTAAGTATTAGCTAAGCACATATTTGTGGCCCTTAGTTGTAAGTGTTAGACCGATAAAAACATTAGAGATGCATACTATGTACCAAACAATCCAAATCTTTTGTTTGGCTCCTTACAACGAATGATTGGAGCCGAGTTGTGGGCAAAAAAGAGCAGTTTATAGTTTTATTTTTTATTCCTTATATAATCTTATTTTTTATTCTTAAACACAGAAACTATTGCTCCTGTTTTGCCTTTTTACAGAAACAGGCAGACCAATGGTACATAAACTGTATGTGATGACAGTATCTTCGTGATGACTTAACATGTCCAAATTAAATGGCTCCTCAAGATCCGGATCCCTTCAAAGACCCATTTATCCCATCTCTAGCAAAAATTGTCAGCTAAACCATTATCACTTTTGTGTGTATTATGTAAAAGCAACACAACGGCTCAGTGGTTAGCACCAATGCCTCACAGCAAGAAGGTTCTGGGTTTGATCCTTGTTTTGGACCTGGGGTCTTTCTGTGCGGAGTTTGCTTGTTCTCCTCGTGCTTGCGTAGAAAAAAAGAGATCTGCGATCTCAATGGGACGTGTCTGGTTAAACAACCGAAAAATAAAATAAATAAAAAGCAACTTCTCACTTGCTGAGAAAAAAAAATATATATATATAATGTTTTTCAGACTATCTTTGGAGTAAGTTGGCAGTTGGTACATTGTGCATTCCCTCCATATCACGTTCTCCACTGTGTAAAAAAATCAAAAGTTAAAATCACTGAAGCATGTTAACTTGATTTAACTGATTATCGCTGTCAGCTCCCATCATTGGAGTTATTATTTTTCTAAAGCAGTGCAGATGCACTTTGTCAGTCTTTATTATTTTGTCATGTGATGCACATGGATCAGTGCACAGATAAACCAGGATATTCACGACCTTGAGGCTGGAGTTGTAGTTGATTGACTGGAGGCCTGTCTGTTTCTAGGATTCTTCTTCTCTCTGCAGTCATTTATGTGAAAGATTTTAATGGTGTTCATCCCTCGTGTGTTGCCAAACATTCTTCTTTGCTCTCAGACCTGCTCACTACAGGTTGATTTTTCTATGCAAACATTTTTATTTTAAATATCATTATATGAATTTATTTCTTTTTTTCCTTTTTCTTTTTACAGAATTCTTGATGAGATGTTAACAAAAACATAATTCTGGGGAAAATGAACTTAACCTCAGCTTTTGTCTCCTCCAGTACATCTGACATAACAGCAGTGCTGATAAAACTGCACTACGCAGCATCTTGTTTATCCAGGTCATGCAGCAGCTGTGCAACAAGAGCAACTTTGTGGGTTTTTAAATTTGCCTGCCATTTAGTTTCAGTGCCTGGGCTATGTCAGAATAAAATACTAACTTTATCACCAATACATGACACCACAAATTTAGTGACCATGTTAAAATATGATAAATATTACATCACTCCAGTTATAGTTATTTTTTTTATCTTTTGCCTCTGCCATAAAATCACTTTTCTGTGCTCTGTTTGTGAATTCTGCTCCAACCTGACTTGCAGTTTACAGAGTTATCCTGAGGGTGGTAGTAACAATCCACCAGTGTTTTAAAAGCTGCTCACTTCTAAATTATGACCAACATTAAATCCTTCTGCACCAGCCATTTCAGTTGGTATTCTTGTGGTACTTCACTATTCCTCCTCTTTAGAGTAGTGTATTAGGAAACACCCACCCATGTAATACCACTGCAATGTAAAGATACCATGGCAATTACTTGGAAAGATTGAGAAAGTCAAATGCTTTTTTACCCCTTTTATACTCATACAATAGTTAGACAAAAATGAATTTATTATTTCAGGGAAAATTACTTGCTCTGATCAGTATATTATGTAATTATAAACTGAGTCTTGTACAATTTTCCACTTATCCAGATGGTATTTTAATGTAAAAGATGAGTATTCTAGTGTCTCCCTTTTTTCCTTTTTTTAAGTCTCCTAGAATTCAACTCTAAACTGAACTTTATTTTTGGGCAAATTCTAAACATGACATTTAATATTGCAACTTTATTTGTTTAGACAAATCTACATTACATGTTTATACTGTGATTGTACACAGTCAAACATATCAGATATATTTTTACATCCAAATGCAAAGATTTTGCCACAGTGTTGCAAAGACTTAACAGCAGCTTTTACTTTCCTGGCATCTTTTCTGTAGACTCCTAGGAGTTTGCCAGTGTGGCTGAATGCAAATTAAACTTTTGCAGGACAAGCATCTTCATGGATATGTGTTCTTTATAGACCTTAATAAAAATGTTTTCTGTTTTTTCTGTAAAAAAAAAAGACCCACTCAGAGTATTAAATGTCAAAATGGTGAAATCATGGTCATTTATTGGTCTATAATTATTGGTCTAACACACCAAATAAACAGTATAGAGCATATATCTTCCTACAATAAAGAACATGAAAATAAAGGAAGTATCTTTATTTGTAGATCAACAAATGAATGAAGTTATAGCCTGAATCTATGGTACACAGAGCAGCAATAAGCTGTAAAAAATCAGTTTTTCACATTTTTTCAAGACCAAAATACCTGATATGTGGCCTGAGAGCAAAGAGAAAACATTTGCCTTTGTAAATACCTCGATACTGCTGTTCAAACTACAACCTGGCTTTAAACACAACGTTGATGGAATTTAGCATTCCACTTGGTATGGACATTTCTTGAGTTAATATTTGTTACTGATCTTTGACAGCTTGTTAAAAGTTACATTTAACAAGTGGGTGTTTGACCAACAAGTAATTCGGGAAACTGCACTATTTCAGAGTCATTGAAAACAAGAATATTACTTTTGTTACCCATCACAACTCTCCTCATTGTTTTGTTTGTAATCATGCATGTTAACTACTGTAATTCCTCACCTCCAGTCCATAGAACAAATAAAATATCCCTTTAAACCAGATTTAGCTTCAATCATAAGCAACTTTTAGCCATACAACTTCTACCTGTAAAACTTAAATACATAAAAAGTTGCTGATGCAGGATTTTCTCTGCTGTTGGTTGCTCTACGCAAAAATATCAACCAATGCTTTCAATGCAAAATATAATCAGCACTTAATTATACTTGATAAAACCTAATTTGTTTAATTTATAACTGTCTTTTTACAACAATCGCATGAGTGAATAATTAGCAAGAAAAAAATGCTTTTAGGCAGTCTTTGCCTGCACTCAGGGGATGTAAGATAAGTAGCTCAGTGACTAACAAGCCCGCAGACTCACAATACACTCACACACAATCCCCCACAAATGTTCCCCTCCTATGGCAGCATCATCGTGGTTTACGGCCAAGGCTTTGCCCTGAGAGTCTTGCTGGAACGCAACAGTGCTGGGGAGCGAACAAAGCCGCACCACAATGACTGAGGTTGTCTCTTTTGGTCTAAATTGTGCATCTTTTTTTAAATGCCCTGGACTGGGTTGTTAAAATCACAGAAATCCTTGGCTGCCCTGTCACTAAACATGAACATCATGCTTAAAGTTGGTGCCTTGGCATTTTGCTGCCATTTCACAACTGTGTTCTGCTGGTTAAGTGGTTTTGTGTTGCATTTTCTTGCTTTTGCTTGTGGTAATGATGGTGCTGAGATTGATCATTTTAAATACACCCACTGGTAAAAACTATTAATTCACCTTTTGAAGATGTTTTAGCAAATTTTGTTTTCATTTTGTACAGGAAAATAATTGAACAATTATGAAAAAAAAACAGTTTTATGAAATAGTTATAAAAGATTGATAAAACAAAGATTTAATTAGTGTTTATTTTTTCTCCTTTCAGATCAAATATTTAAAAAATTGACTTTTATAGCTAAAGTGTTGACCATGATGCTGCATAAAAACAGAGTGGAAAATATTCAACTGTCAGAAATATTAAAGAAATTCTGCATAAAATAAAACCTTGTATTTAACTTGGTTAACATTCTTTTTTTCATTACAGCTGTAATGTTTTGGTGCTTTGATGCCTTTTAAGAACAATGTTCCACATAATATATATATTATCCTACAAATAAGTAACAAATATGCAAAATAAAATGAATTTTTTTATAACATTTTTTGGTGGGTGACACACTGAACAATGTTCCACATCCATCAATCCATCATGACAATTTTTTTTGGGGTGGTGACTCTCTAATATACTTCTATTATGAGTTCAGAAATATTAAATACTTTTTTGGTATTATGAATTTGACAAACATTTTTTTTAATTATGTATACATTTGATGTAGACTCAATTTTATAAACATATTGTTTCATTATCACTTTCATGATTGTGCTATAGAAAGACACTTAAAATATGGCACAATGTTAACAGGAGGAATATAGACATGTCTGTTCTCCAGCAGAAAATGCTCTGACCTGTATTTTCCTCTATGTTCTCTGAAGTAGCTCTCTACAGATCTAAAATCCAGTCATTAAGAGTATGCAGGTGCAGCTGATCATTTCTAAACAACTTCATGTGTTCAGTTGTACAGTGCACTGTCAAAAAAAAAGTACTAGATTGTACCTTGTAGATTGTCACTGGGGTGGTACCCTCAAAGGTACTTCTATTGTACCCTCAAGAGCGGGTTCCTATTTTGTACACTTGTAGTTTGTACCTTATACAGGTCAAAATTGTACCTCCAGTAGTACAATTAATTCTGTACCCTCTTAAAAAAAAACAACAAAAATTATCTACCCCTTAATATCCATCTATCCATTATCTATACCCGTTTCTTCCTTTCAGGGTCACTGGTGCCCATATCCAGCCGTCACAGTGCGAGGGGTGGGGTACACCTGGGACAAGTCGTAAGTCCATCACAGGGCCACACGAGACAGACAACAATTCACTCTCACCTAGGGACAATTTAGAGTTACCAATTAACCTAACAGTCATGTTTTGGGTGTGTGGGAGGAAGCCGGAGTACCCGGAGAGAACCCACGCATGCATGGAGAGAACATGCAAACTCTACCCAGAAAGGTGCCCGGGCCGGGATTTGATCAGGTGACCTTCTTGCTGAAAGGCATCAGCTCTACCAACTAAGCCACCTTGAAATAAATAATTTATTAAAAATTAAAATATATATATGAAACATAAAATGTAGGCCTAAGTACTATAAATATGTTAGATATTAAAAACACAAACTCCACAAATCTACTTCTAAGTATTATTTATTTATTGTATTAGTTAGTTATTTATGTAGGCCTATGTATTTATTTGTTGCTCAAGAATACTTAACAAAAGTCACTTAACCATTTAAAAAGCCCATCTTCTGATATGTACAATATATTACTTGGGAACATAAATGTACCTTTCAAGCCTTCAAAATGTACAAATATGTAAGGTACAATTATTAGCTCTATAGGGGTACAAAAGTCCAGGATGTACCTCAGGGGACAGAAATGTATTTAGAGCAACAAAAATGTACTCCTATTATACCCTTTTTTTCTGACAGTGTGCAGGCAAAACACTAAAACAAATCTTTCTCAAATTTATCATGATTTGATCAATCAAATCCTGGCAAATTTCTAACTCTTGAATTTTTTTCTCTTTTTTGTTTAATATGAGCTTTATTTAGTCTTCATTTTAAAGAGACTCTTTCTTTGCTGCATAAATAAACCAGAATGACACTGCATGAAAACTAAAATGAGTTGATTTTGTCTCCAAATCTATTTTTGTCTCATTTTACTCATTGATTGAATTACATGAAAAAATGACGTTCATGCATGCTAGCTTGCACTGTGTTGTAAAACTGATGCATGAGCTGTGCCAAAATGTTGGAGGTGCATATGATGCTTATCAAATTTGGTTTCACGTTTGATAAATCAATCCTCTCAGCAGTATTCTCTCTGCATGCAGTGAACCATAACATCGATAGCTTGATGATGTTTTGTACTCATGGCTCACACGGCTTAATTTTTACTGTAATTACACTGTTCAGTAATAATGATAGTAATTCCAGTGTTTTATCATGTAGAAGCTGTGTGTGTTGTACCATGTACAACATCCAAACTGTGTAGGGTAATTTTGTTTTTGAAGTTAAGTGTGGCATTTGGGTAATATGTGTATGTGTGTGAATGTGGGGACCTTTACATTTTCATTATCTTCAAAACAAAAGCAGAACAAACAAAAGTTTTAACAGCACAAACCTAGAACAACTAATTGGCACCAGTTTTGTTTGATTTGGGTAATGGGGAGGGGGAGGGGGGTCTGGTTGATCTCTGATGACCTCGGGAAACTTAGTAATATCTTAAAACCGATAGCGGCACAAACAAAATTTGTTGATGCACAAATGGTTGACACCAATTTGATTAGATTTTAACGGGGGGGACTTCACACAGGTGTCATGCCCTCATAATTCAGTTTGACTTGACTCAGCCTCAGTATCATAAAAAGCATTCACAAACCGATTTTTGTAAGGCTTTTTTTCTTTTTTACTACATTGTTTTTATTTTTTTATTTACAATTAACTAGACTTTTTTATTTACCTAATCATATGATACATTTTTTTTTCTTTTTAACCTTTAAACAACTTGTATTAATTGTTGTTGTTCTATGTCTCTATATTTCTTTGTTAAAGTGTTGTTCTGTTATTTGTTTCAAGGTTCAAACAAAATGTTTGCTTCTTGTTAGAGAAGAGCTGGCAGGATGCAGGAAAGAAGAAATGATACAAATCACAAAAGTGCTCCCACTCACACGAGTCTTGACTACACAGCCCACAACAACCTTTCAACTAGAACTGTGATAACAACACCAGAAACATTCAGCAGCTTTAGGTAGCCAAGTAATCTACACCATCAAATAGCCTCTTACTTGTTTATTGTTCTAATTTATCTATTTTAAAAAAGTACACAAGAACACACACAGAGAGGGGGAGAGAGAGAGTAGGAAAAGTACAACCAGCCAACACTATCAAACCATCTATGACTACATTCACACGACAGGCAAATGCGACCCAAATCCACTTTTTTGCCCCATTCAAACCATGTTGGATCTTTCATGACAGACTGAACGTGACAAATCCAATTTTTTAAATCCAACCCAGGTCTTTTCATTATGTGGTACTGAATCAGACACATATCTGATGTTTTCCAAAGCGTCTGCAGTCTGAACGCTCGTGTCACATACATCCAACGTTTACATCTGAGAGGTAAGGGTGAGCGGATTGATCCATATAATAATGATGACCTCGATCTCGTAACTCCACACGTATTCAGCTACAGAAGAGAAGTCCAGTTGATTCATCTTTGTTCTTTTAATTTTCCATGTTCTGGACAACTGAAACACATGATTGTATTTTTATTTTAATTATTTTTTGATCAGGATCTGTCTTTTAACCCCCACATTAAAAATGTTACCAGGACTGCCTTCTTCCACCTGCGTAATATC
>JARVJO010000164.1:27141815-27155007 GCA_031762555.1 Cynodonichthys magdalenae | reverse complement strand
TTATGATACGTCAATGAAGGAATCTAAAGACTTTCAGCGAGCAACAAATTCGTGGGAGGAAATAGCTCAGACCCTGGATTACTGTAGGTGAGTTTGTTTCTTTTGTTGTTTTAAAGCTAAAATGCAAATGATCTCTTCCTCCTCATCCTTGATGCCATGACTGTAACTGCGAGAAATTTAAGAACTTGTCAGGCGGTCAGTACGCTCGAATATGAAGTCACAAACGTCCGCGGACAATATGCGCGGAGTCCGTGCAGCTCACGGACCGCACACAGTACACCTGAGTATGTGGGAGCCTTAAGACTGTTGGAAGACAAACTGACCAGATTTTCTCACTTTGCTGCTATCTTTAGTCTCTCTCCTCTACATGTTGTAATTATTTCTATCAATAACATGTTTTCTTTGTCTCTTTTCCAGAGGAATATAGACCTGGACCAGTCCTTCAGTGTTTGTCTGTCTCTTTCCTGTCCCACCAAACCCAGCCAGTCGAGGCAGATGGCCGCCTGTCCTGAGCCTGGTTCTGCTGGAGGTTTTATCCTAGTAAAAGGGAGATTTTCCTCTCCAATGTTGCACAATCTGCTGAGTTCTTTAGATTTATTAATTTATTTTATCTTTTTGTGTACAGTGCCCTGAGATGACATTTGTTGTGACTTGGAGCTATATGAATTAACTGAATTGAACTGAATAGAATTTAATGTCCAACGTCAGTAGTCTGATGTGGGGGCGATAATTCTAGTCTGGAGCTTTATGTTTCATTTGTCCCTTGCAGGCTGCCATAGTAACATGGTGGTACAGCAAGACAGGAGATCTAATGCAATTTTTGATTTCAGTTGCTTTTTATCTGCAAACATATTTTATTGTTTATTTATTTTTATTTTAATTAAATTTTTTTTTTTATTTGTTTAAATTATCTTACATAAAGGTGAAAAGACGTGTCTGTGAATATTATTGTTTTGTTCTTTCTTTTCTTTTTTATATTTTTTGCCATTGCTGTTACTTTAGATCAACAATCTCAAAAACATGCTGGTTAATTAAAAGGAAATGAAAGCCCTATAAATATTATTTTATAGCAGTTTTGTCAATTTACAAGTCAAAAGTGTATGCATACATTTTCAGTCTGCATGATTATAATTATTTATATCAAGTGAATATTTTACCTTTAACCACACAATCCAGGACAGAGAAAAGTTTTTCATCTCATCTGCTGTTGGTTATAAGTACAAATAGAGGACTTACCTTTCCTTTTAATAAAACTATGCATCCTATAGTGTTTTTTCTTGTTAATTTCTTCTTAAGAGCACATCCCATGCTCAGTTTTATGACTAATGTGCTCTGTGAAAACACTTTTCCCATTGTGCACTGAGAAAACAAACCGACTGACAGGGAACTGCCTTAAGCTTCAGCTTTGCTGCCAGACCTCTCTCTTTTTTTTTTCTTTTCCACACAACACAAAACGTTGAATGGCACTTTAGAAGTTGAGAATGGAAATTTATGGCAAAGAAAGCTGGGATTTTTTGTTCTCCTGTGTGTCGAAAAACTTTTTTTGGAAACATACATAATAGACTAGGAATATTTCAGCACTTTCTAACTTATCTTCTTAGGCTTTATTTATGGTGGAAGCACACAGAGGGGCTGCATTTTGAGAAAGCACAAAGTCAGTATTTAAAAAAAAAAAAAAAAAAGCTGCTTCGCTGACAGGCCATTACTGTTGCCAGCTCAGTTTCAAGATATCTTGATTTACTCAGGCAACTGTCAGTCAGTATCAGTGTCCTAGAATATGTTATTGTAAGACAAAAATGAAATCATCCCTACTGGGTAAACTGTTCTTTTACAAACTTCATGGAGCCAGTGACCAGAAGGCTCAGAGAAATGGGGAATAAAACAAAACAATATTGAATCGCCCTGTGCAATTTCTCAAGGACCGACACCTCCAGTAATTGTACTTTCAAATATATTTTAAGCCATTTTACCCACCGCAGCTTCTTAAATGAAAATGGACTTGTTTTTCAGCTTTACGACTGATTGTGTTTTAAATTTAATGCGTTAAGTAGGAACACCTACAGCACTATACACAAAAACTTACAAAATAAAAACAAACAAAACAAAAACTTCATAGTTTTAAACACCTTGTTCACAAATAAAAAAAAACTCCCAAGTGCCCCAGTCTCATAACGTATCTTTTTAACGTCATCTTGGTTTTATAAAATTTTTCACGTCCCATTCATCCATTCTTTCACAGCAGCACAACCCACTTTTTTAAATGATATTTTGCAATGATAATTTAACTATATATTTGCTTCTAAGTGTCAAATTCTTGGTAGCATCTATTATTCTTCTGTTTAATATTTAACTCAAGACCAGACTAAAGTTAAAGTTACTAAAGTTGCAACAAAGATGTTTCATCCTCTGGTGTCTCAAAGTTCAGCAGAACTGTGTGTGTGGTGTATTTCTCACATCGACACAGCCTTCTGCTGTAGTATCCATTTTTATCTTTTTATTTTGCTGTTTTAAACAATTTTGGACTCAAACCTTGGGGAGTGGATGAGCGTAAGCAATGACAGATTGAGTTGTTTTTGTTAGTTTTACTGCTGTTGCTGTGTTCTGTGTACAGTGAGCAAACTTGCATGAAAAATTTGGCAATTATTTTATACTGGATGACCTTCCTGATGCAACCCGGGCTCAAACCTGAAGCATCAGAATCATAAAAACCACGACACTGACCACTGAACCACAAACTCAATGACAGATTAAGTCAGAGCTAAAAATCAACCTGAATGCAAAGCTTTTTTTCAGCAACAAATAATAAAATATTGGAAAGGTTAGTTGCATTAAACGTGTTTACATGGAACTATTGAGTCAAACATTTTAGTTGTGTCTGCTGTCACTCAACCATTTAGTTTTTAAATAAATCACATTTTTTTGTTTTAGTTTTTACTTTTCTCAAATGTTCGTTAAAATATGCTTTTATAAAAACAAAGTAGTGATAATTCTGTTTTACTAAATGCTGAAAACATAAATCTTTCCATGCACTGCATTAAAAGAAAGCCACACTAAGACCCATTGCCTTTAGAGAGCATCTCTGCTCTCCAGGAACAGTACTGCTAATCATTGCACATCCATGATGCCCTCTCAAAACCAATGAATCAGCATCTTAGAACTTCTGCTAAATTAACCTGTAACCACAGCCTGATTAGCTGCCTTAATCTAATATTAATCACTTCACTTCAGTGGCCACAGTGGAACCAGAGAGCTGACCAGTTAGTTCTTTCACTTCAAAGACGGATCTTAGGAAATTGCCAGCACATGATTTGTGTTGCATCATTGTGTGGTCATTTATAACTATAAATGGATACTCCAGTCAATTTTGAAGTGATAATTTATCTAATAGTTATTAGTAGTTAGTAACTTATCTGCCATAACATCAGTCTTACAACATGATATATGGAGAAAAAAGGTCTTTGTACAGGCTAAACTCTATTTAAATCATATGATTTGTTTAGTTTTTTGCTGTTTTTCCAACCAAACAATGTCTGTGTTGCTTCCCAAACGTACATGTGCAGTGCAAAATTTGATGCTGAAGCTGCTGAATATATTTTTCACCTGATCACCGCATCTAGTCAGTCAGATGTTTACTCGACTCTTGGCAGATGTTCCACTCAGCAGCCTTGGCACTATTAGAATACACAGTTTATCTTTGCTCCACACAGGTACATTTGCAAAGTCACAGACACTGGTTGAGAAAACAGCAACAACCTAAGCAAATAGTGTCTTGCAAAAATGTAGAGGTTTAAAATGATCTAATGTAGCATTCTTTCACACCAGGATGTATGAAGAAGAGTTGTTTTATAGGCCTGAAAATTAATATAAAAAAAATTTAATTGATACTATTAGACAGATCATCACTTCAGAGTTGACTACACTATGCCTTTAACTTTGCTCAGGTAGCAATGAAGGAAACATCACAACAAAAACATGTATTTTGTTATTTATGTCCTGAAAATCCTAAGATCAGCGTTTGAAAAACTGTTTATTTTAATTTCAGGTAAAACAGCATGCTCAGCTTGAATCCTGTAATTTTAGGACTGGATTGTAAAAAAAAACAAAAAAAAAACATCTAGACTGTGGTGGTGTGTTTTTTGTAAGGGATAAAGTGTTGCTTGTCAGAAAATTGAACCTTTTGTGTTCAAACTGCTTTGAGGAATGAAAACATTAAATGAAATGTCTTATGCCTTTGGGGATATAAACGTGTTATATAAGCTACAGGATTTCTAAAACATGCTTTTGTTTGTGGACATTCATGAAAAAAATTGAAAAACAGTAAGCTGGACGTGGGTGTGATTAATTCAAACGTTTCATTTAGGCAAAATAGAATGAAACAATTGTCAACAAAATACACAAATCAACTGTTGGGCTTAGCTATGGGGATTTATCCAAATGTAATCTTGCATAATATCAACAACTCATGCTCGTTTTATGGTAATCATCTCTCATTACAAGACGCGCAACAGGTGAAAGTTGCAGCAGTGGGAGCACAAGTTTAGAGCTGATGTGAAACTTGACTGTGATAAATTGCGTGGGTCTGCTGAGGACGAGCAGCTGGAAACTGAGGCGAGCTGTGGTCCAGCAGACTCATCAAAACTGGTCACCGTTTCTTTCCATGCATGAGCTTCTAATTGGACCAAATAAATGAGTGAAAATCTTTCAGTGTGGACATGGGCTACTACAGGGGTACAATGCACTCCAAACTCTATTAAATCTGTAATGGAAATAATTTATCATGCTTATAGTGTGTGACCTCCACCTTTTATATGAACTGCTTAATATTCCACCTGCATAACACGACTGGAAGTCTCACTTGTAACATTTTACCAGTGCTAAAATTTTGTTCTGGAGCTGCTCCTACTTTCAGAAGGTTAACCTTGAATTTCAAAGCAGTTTTTAGACTGACTGAAGCTGAAAGAAAGATGATTTCATTACAGTGCAATTTTGCTTTTCTATCATTGTCCAAGGTGGTTGAGTTTAAGCAATAAGCGGTTACTGTGTGTCTTAATTTTCAGACTGGTAATGTATCTCCAGAAACATAAAAACAAACACATCCTTAAGGTCTTAAGTTTTGAAAAAAAAAAAAACAAGACATCTAACACTGGCTTATTTTGTTTAATAAAAACTTTACCAAACTGCAGATGCTGCATTTAAAAGAAACCCTTGCTGCTTCCAGGAATTAAAAAAGAAGAACAGCAGCCAGGAAGAAGTAATCAAATTCACTACATTAATTGATCATCAGTAAGTCTGGGGACCTCTATAAAAGCAGACGTTTTGGCAGTGTGCCTGTCTGCAGCATGTGTGTGTGTTGTATGTCTTAACATAATTCCAAAGAGACAAGACATAAATGATGGTCTTGGAGAAGCAATTGTCTCTGTCCATCAATCCGGGGAGAGTTATAGCGGTATATTATAATCAGCAACATTTGAATGAAATACTCAGAGCAATTGTCATTCTTCTCAGTAGCGGACATACAAGCAAGTTCAGACCAAGGTTGGATATGCAATGTTAAAAAAAAAAAACACTCTCAGGCAATGCAGGCATTATTACCATGGCCAGTGTTAAAAATTATAAATGTCTTGTCAGAATCCAGATTTTTTGTTTATGTTTGTTAGTTGTTTTATTTCAATTGTGTTCAGTTCATTTTCAAGGTGCCACCAGAATATTTTCCTTTGTCAATAATCCACCATCCTTGCCCATTTACCCATCTCTCATCCTATTAATACCAGCTGCAGTCACTTTCACTTCATTCTCTGCCTTTTTATTCAGTCAGTTTCTATTCCTTCATCAGTCTGTCATTGTTGTGCTTTTATGCCATTTCAGGTTATCCTTTGTGTCATCTTCCTGTGTCCTGTAAGTGCTTCTCTGTCACAATAACTTTTATTTATGCTCCTGTTTTAATAAATCTGTACATTTTTTTTTTAAAGTTCCTTCTGTGGTCTGCATTTGTGTATCCTTATCTACAAAAACCTCACATGTCCTGTTACAAAAGACCCTAAACAACTATGGCTAGAAAGGTTGCCAGAAAGTAAAGTCGCATCTGGACAAATGAATAGACTTCTTGAATAATGTTATTTTGACAAGTAAAAACAAAAAATAATGTTTGTGAAAATTAAAGACAAGCTGTCAAATATAGTGTCAAACAGCTGACCATTCCAGCTTGTTTTGCATCTATGAGACATTGGCACTTTGTAGTCATTCAATAAGCTGTGAATAGAAGTTGATGTGTTTGAACAGTCCAAAGTCCAGACCTCGACATGACTCATCAGTGGGTGCATGATCTCAATTAATACCGCAACTTATAAGAATAAGTCAAAATCCTTCAGACAAAGAAGTAATGGATGATGTCATGCAAAATATTTGAATTATTACAGCTAAAGATACTATACTACATGACTGTTTTGAACCTACAGTACCTCCCTACCAACTGTTCCTTTTGAATTATACTAAACAATATGATGAAACATGTTATTGTTTGTTGTTCAAAGTCTTTTTAGATGTATTTTTTTTTTCCTTTGAAAAGACCAGAGTGCTTCATTTTTACAATTTTGGAATTGGTTTGTACAAAAAACTTGACATTACATGCATCCATATGTGGCTATTTTTTTATTCCCTAAGCATTTACTTGGTTGACAAGTTGTGTTTGTTCTTTGTTTACATGCTTGTTTGTCTGTCAATTAACATAATATTTATTATATCAAATTTTTAAAAATGGGGGGGGGGTTAATGAAATGCATAGGACTTTTTAAAAGTTATATTTGGATTGCTTTCTGTGCTCATTTACAATTTTTGAGATAAAAGAAGATAATTTACATTTACAAATGTGTACCTTTTTTGGGTCAACACAATTCAAGATGGCTGCCACAGGCAATTACTCTCAAAAACAAAAAATATTTATAACTGTCAGTGCTATAGATAATGACCTGAGTGGTGTGGTAATAGTTGAAAATGTTTTAAACATCAACATGCTGCATTATCAGTATGCACTTAAAAAAGACTTTGCCATTTATTATTTGGATCTATTAGTAAAATACATTTTTGTGTACTGGTCAATTTTCCAATCCAATCCAACTTTATTTGTAAAGCATTTTTGCACCACAGCAGACCAAAATGCTGTTTCACTGAAACAATAATAATAATAATAATAAACCTTTGGATTTACTGCTGAGGAACTGTTGAAGCTAAAGCAACATGGTTACAACAGCCAACCTAGCAAAGCAAGCTCAAACAATTATTTCACAGTCACATTTACAGATATTGTGCTTGTTGTCAGCTGACAATCAGAAACAACAGAAACTGTAAATATGACGCATTGTGCCAGATCTTTGAATACAACTTAAGCAATATTTATGGCAATTTATGTCTGTTTTATAAACAAACCACTACTTAAATTTTGAAGAAACATTTAGAAAATATTTTTATGTAAATTTACAACTGATTAACTTATGAAGTCCACTTAAGATGGCTCCTCCAGCTAAACCACATTAACCAACACAAACATGACTAGAATTGCAACTATTTTACAGATATTGAGACAAAATTATATGTGGTAATAGCTGAGAGTCATTCACAACACCTACTCTGTGGGTGGTGACATTGACCAAGATCACTTATTTAAAATATTTGAGCAAACTTGCTATGATTCTGTCATTCCTGAACAGAAGGTGAACGTTTACGGTGGAAGTTATGATTTGTTTTTCTTAGTTCTAACAATCCTATACTGAATATTATCTGGCCTGAGTTATTGCTGCACTGTCACTGAAATGTTTTCTCACACAGTGGCTCAGATTGCTTACAGGTTTCATAGATTGTTATACTGTAATTCTACCTATCAGAAAGCAGGAGGCAGAATAAAATGAATGGGAAGGTGTTTTGTTGTAGGTACAACACGCACCAAACAAAGGCTTTAAAAAAGTACCTTTCACCAATCGCTGAAGCAGCATGGGCGCTGACATCATATCACTCCCACATCTCCCTCTCTTGATTTTAGCCCCACCCGCTCTTTTCCATTACCAAGTCAGTCTGTGTCCCTGTGTTATTTAAAGCCAGAGATCCTCCCTCTCGCCAAGCCACTGTGTTGCATCTGTCTGCCTCGCTGCTTGTGTGTCTCCGTGCACGCGCGCGTGTGTGTGTGTATGAAAGTGCGCTAAAAAAGCCAGGCAGCCAGTGGGAGAGCTAGAGAGCGAGGAGAGAGACACAGCAGAAAGACAAAAAAGCATCTGAGAGAAGGGAGCAAGAAACCAGAGTGTGAAACAGCTATGAAATTCATCCAAGCTGTTTGCTTACTGCTTCTCTTTCCAGCTTTGAGCATCAACACCAGGTAGGACAAAAAACATTAGGAGTTGCATCTCTGTTTATTTATTTATTTATTTTATTTTATTTTTATTTAACCCTGATAGTCTGAAACAAAAGGTGGTCCAGGTCCAAAGCATGCCTTCTTCTTCTTTCTTCTTCCTCTTCTTTTTTTTTTTTGGCAAATCTTGGATTACTAACCTGAAGGTCTGTTCAGTCTTGCCAAAGACTAAACCTTATTTTGTCCTGGCAGAGGGTCTCTATGTGCTAAGCATGCTGGATAACGGAAGACTTAAAAGGAGGCAAGAAGGGCTTATCTATTCAACTGGGCTATTATCTTTCTCAGTTCGGGGCAAGGATGAGAGACAGTTGTCCTTTTGTGGTGGTAATTCACTGAGTCTCCCTCCTCCGATCCTTGCTGAATATAGTGGTGATATTGCTTCTTCTTTTTATTTTTATTTTTCTAGCGGGGACTTTAGCTGCCTGCTGGTTGGGGTGGAAGTTGAAGTGACAGGAACTGGGAGAAAAGGACAAGGCTACTTGTGTTGCAGTGCATTAAAGAGAGCAGGTGCTTGTGTGCTTCTATACATACTTATCTGCAACATCAGCTTTAAAAATGAGGTTGAAGGTGGAGTGACGGGCAAAAAAAAAAGAGCAAGAGAGAAACGTGAGGAGATGAAGTTTAATAAGTCATTATCTCATTGATAAAATCATCCTCTTTCTTGGTCAGCGCCTGACACCACTGTCTTAATGAGAGCTGTGAGAAGCGATCTCATGCTTTAACTGCACCGGCGATACAACGCACACAGGGAAGGCATGCATCCTAAAACTTACCTTTCCATTTCCCCCTCATTTCCACTAACACTTCAATGCTGTTGCCATCTCTATGTGGCGAGTTAGAGGAATGCAGTTGCTGCGCAATGAACACACAGAATAATTGCTTTGAAGTCCTGCAGATTCTGTTGAGAAATGTAATCAGATTTATATAAAAAAAGTTTTTCTTTTTTTTTTTTGTGAAATCATAAACACAAGAAAACACAACAAAAGTCATATTTGTGCTTCATCAGTGATGCAATAAAAAAAGCCAGGTTGTGCCTACATTCAAAATATTTGTCAATGTTATAATGATTCATGAGTCATATCAACACAGCCTTTATTGATATGTTAGGTTCTAGCATTTAAGAAAGCAGCAAATGAGGCACCATGTCCACAATTTATACTCTCACAAAATAAATACAACCATAACCCACAGAGAGGCTTGCATTTCTGATTTGTCTTAATTTTATTGGATGTTTTGCTTGCATTAGTGCTTGTGTGGCATTTAAAATAATTGAAATACACTCTGTCTCTCAAGCCCTAAGCTTAAATAGTGTACCGTCATCATCATCATCATCCGTCGAGGTACTAATTGGAGAGGGAGGCATTACGGTGGTAATTTGGCAGGTCAGCGCAGATTGTTTGTAACCTCTTGAGGGAGAATGTCATGAAAAGTAATTACCAGACCACACAGATATAATCAGTGTTTTATTAGATGGTTTGTTTCTTAACTTGGGATGAAAAATAGTCTGCTCAGAAGATTGTGTTTTTTTAAGTTCAGAGGGTTTACTACAGTAAATACAGTCACAATGTGAAGTTGTATTTGTTTTAAAAACAATAAAAACATGACTTCTTTAACAGATTTGTGTTGCCATAAATGTGGATTGTGTCATTGAGAATAATGATAAATAGTCAGCAACATTGGAATGCTGTTAAAATGGCAATATTTTTGGGCAAATGTGCATATCATAAATATAGTTGGGTTTTTTTTCTCAGCCTTCACACGACCTATGTAAACATAAAGCTTAAAACTTGTTCTTGAGATGTTTTTAGTCTACATATCTACATTTGTTATTATTATTGCATCAGTGTTTAGCTGTGGTAATTTGTTTATAAATAACCTCCTTTTAAGATTACAATGAGAAAAATATCAATCAACTTATTAGAAGCAGAGTAAGGCTTTGTACATAATTGTAATCACTCCATCATTAACGGATTATATCTCTGCAAAGTGAGAAATTTAGTGGAACTATATTTATGCAGCGGCTGACATGAATCAGACACCAATAGCTTTTCTTTTATTATCACACTGGAATTATTTGGAAATCATTTCATGTTTCTGTCTTTTGATTTTAAGCTTCTCTTTGGCACCCTTTAGTGGTACAACAATGATAGTTGGCAGTCCCATAAAGTATTTAACTTTAAACTATTTACTAAACACGGACACAAGCTGGACAGGCTCCGGGGTTTGTTAACCTCTTTTTGTGTGCCGTATCCCAAAAACACTTCTTCTATAATTTATTTTATTTTATTTCTTTTTTTTCTGGTAGTGAAACTAAGGAACAATTTAATTCTATAGAACAATTCTGTTTTCCCCTCTAGCTCAAAGTACTCTTGCTGATTGTTTTCTCAGGCACCTGCCTTCGGCTATTTTTGTTCCTATTCTAGAGGTCAGGGACATCAACTCTGCTTATTATTCGTACCAATCTTGTTAATATTTTTCGTTCAATGTAATGGTATTATGCTGAAGAAACTTTCTGGGATGTGAATATGCAACAGCAAAATAAAATTAGATTTCGGCTACAACTGTCTTGTCTTTACAATGCTTTGACAAGATTTTCTTGATGCAGATTATCTTGTTTCTGGTGAGTAATATGTTCCATGTCATATGTTACATATGTGATCAAAAGTCACCTTAATAGTAGGTTAAGGTTCTCTCCCAGAAGTCTGGGCGCTTCTGGGTTCTGCACAGTATCTTAAGTTGTATTCACACCAGATAGTCTGGTAGACTTGGTTTGATTGGGGACCAAAATTGCAACATTTGTTTACATTTTAAGCTGATGCGGTTATCATCCACACTGCACTTTGTCAAACAAACTAAACCCTGTGAACAACCTGTTAACCCCTGTTATCTGTGGTAGTGCTGCACCAAGAACCACTGAAGGAATTGACATAAAAACTTCTGAAGAAGACACTGAACACAACTTCGTTCTTCACAAAACATAAACATGGAGTGGCATCATTTGGAAGTAAATCAATTCAGTATATATATATCTATATATAATATATATATCTAAATTGATTATTTATATATATATAATATGTTTGAGAAGAATACATTACCTTATTTTGTTTCCAGTCTCTGTTCATCTTTTATAAAAAAGTATTGGATTGATTAGTTTTCTCAGGCCATGTAAAAGTGGTGCATAGCAATATGTCATTGCAGCAATCAATTAGTACTTAAGTAGAACACAAAGCTGCATCGGCATGAACCCCATGAGATATGGCTGTCCAGTACTTGGTCAGGGTCGGGAGGCTACAACAGTAAGACTGCTCGTCTGCATTTTTTTTCCTTTCTTCCCTCATCTACAGATCAAACAGCTCCACCTTTATACACTTTCAGCAACTCCCTTTCAGGCTTTTCTTCTAACATATTTGACACATTGTCTTGACACTATCTTTGAAGTCTGTTAGCAGATTTTTTTCTTGGAAATGGTGATATCTGTTGGGAACCCTTAAACATCAAATATTTATGAGTGTTTTGGATCACAATTAAAAAGACTTATGAGAGAGTTGGATTACACATTCAGTGCAGCATGTTTTCAAAACTAAAGTCTGCCTATAGACATGACTGGACTGACTTTAGATGTTTAAAAATGTCAAAACTGTATTAAATATCTATATCTTACTGAATGAATATCCACTGCCTGAATTTTCATTTGCGGTGGAAAAAAATAAATTAAGACTATTTAACATCATGTAAAGTGCCAGGTTATTCAAGTATTTCCTTTCAACATTAAACAAGAGAATTGACAAGTGGTCAATTGCAGATGAAAATGTAGATACTAATTCTACGGAAGTGATTTCATTATTGTTTCAATGTGACCAAAATGAAAAGCAGGAGTAATAAAAATTAAAAATGGGCCACTGTGTACTTCTGTATATATTTATTGTTCTTTTCATGAACTTAAATGTATTTAATCTTTATCAATGTCGACACCTTAATCAACCCACTTAGAGATGCTGTTTCTCAATGGAAGATTTTTTTCTAATTAAACTAAAGGATAAACAACTAAATAAACATATAAACACACAATAAAAACTCGACTTACACAGGCATACCTATTTACATGTATTTTTAAAGCAAAACTCAATCCCTTAAAAAGACTCTGAAATTTGTCTGAAACTTTTAATAAATAAAACCACAAGCCAACCCCACTCCACCACCCACTGTGTTTGCCTCAAATGCCCCTCCCATTAAAAGAGTTAGCAACTATAGAGATAGCAACTGCAGTGCCTGCCGTGACTGACTCAGATTTGAAACTCACAGCTCATTTTATCAAATATCTTTAAAACAACACTTTTGCTTTACAATAAAAAGAATAGTAAGTATTATTATAATTAATCTATCATTCATATTAATTACTATATACAGTATATATATATATATATATATATATATATATATATAACCTTTTCACATATTTAATTTCAGAATAGTCACCATTGTGGTACAAGTCATTAGTGTTTCTTTTTGTTTGTTTTTTTTGCCACTGCAGTAGAAAACATAAGTAAATACACAAGTAAATATTAGTTTCTTCATCATTAGTGACATTTTTTCCCCCAGAAAACACAAGACAACACAATGGATATCTGCCTCCACACCTGCAAAAGGGAACAAAAAAAAACACAGCAGCAACAAAATATTATAACCTCGCTGAAGAGTAGACATACACATATACACCCATATATATACACTCACCGGCCACTTTATTAGGTACACCTGTCCAACTGCTCGTTAACACTTAATTTCTAATCAGCC
>JARVJO010000164.1:27117631-27132800 GCA_031762555.1 Cynodonichthys magdalenae | reverse complement strand
CCACCATGTGGAGGCAGTGCTTATAAGGCTGAGTTCACCTGAAACTCCTCAGACTGAAGAAGTCTTTTGGAGGAGAGTCGAGACGTTTCATTAAAAAACCCATCCAGAGGACCTACTGGTATTCACATGTGAAAGAGCACCATCAGCTTAACAATCGATTATCACTATTGTTTCCAGAGGGCTGAGTCATACCAGCATTGTAAGAAGCGAACAACTAGATATAGAGACCTCCACCCCTCTTTAATGACGGACATTTTCTCTCCACAAAAAAAAGGCTTCCTTTACTCCTCTTTCAAACTAAAGATCCTGTCTATCAAGGATGAGAACATCTTCATCCCTGAAAGTGACCGCTGGCCTGTAGATGAGTGTAAGCTGCCGAATTCTGGCCTGATGATGTTGCTCTTCTGTGTTGGGCCATCATTTTGAACAATTAAACTTAACAAAATACACAAACATTACTCTGTTTGTGTCAGGGGTTCCAGATATTTGGGGTGAACCAGTAAGAGGACCTAGTTTACTGTTTCAGATTTTTCTACCTGGATTATTGAAATGAATCAGGACATTAATCTGGTGTTGGTGACAATTCAGTAAAACTGAGGAACCAGCTTATTTTTTATTTATATCTATATTATCTGCATTTTTACTTTTCATTTAGCTACTCAATAAAAATCTAAATTATACTGTATGATTAGCTTTTTGTTTTATTATTATTTCAGAAAATGTCTTTTCAATAACTGTTATATATTGTGCGGCTGTGCCAGAGTGGTTAGGGGAGTCGTCCAGGTTCGATTCCCTGTTCCAGCTGCCTCAGTTGTTGTGTCCTTGGGCAAGACACTTCACCCAACTTGCCTACTGATGGTGGTCAGAAGGTCCAGTGGCGCTATTGCATGGCAGCCCCGCCTCTGTCAGTGTGCCCCAGGGCAGCTGTGGCTGTAGCTTACTGCCATCAGAGTGTGAATGGGTGAATGCATAAAGTGTAAAGCGCCTTGGGGTCCATGTGGACTTGATAAGGCGCTATATAAGTTCAAGCCATTCACCATAAATCAGTGTTTTTGATAATTAAGCAGCTAATTATCAGAAACACAAAATTATCTAATGAGATCAAATTAGTAAAATTATAATTTTGTATGGGTTTTTTATTGTTGTAAAAATTAATTGCACATTATTGCAATAAATGTATCTGGCATTATATAGTTAATTTAACTTCATAATAGAAAGAGCTGACAGAGATAGATGTGTATATGTTGTGTTTTGTATGGTATGTTTTTTTGTTTTGTTTTCATCAGGAAATCAAATTTATTTTACTTTTTTTTCTCCCATCCAGAAGTTGGATTTTAATATTTTTCATCCATCATTATCTTAACTCGTTTTTTCCTTTCAGGATCACAGGTGTCACTGGTGCCCATATCCAGCAGTCGTTGTGCAAACTATTACCTGAGTCTGACTTTACCAAAGTAAACAGCCATTGTTAAAATTACCCATAAGGACCATATTAATCTCTAAAAGCCTGAAGGGATGAACACAAAGAGGAGCACAGTTTTTAAATGCAATATTTAAATGAGAAATAATGATGTGATTGTTACTCATGTATTGTGGCTACAACACTGAAGTGATAACTTCAGTGTTTGTATCTGCAGCAGTGTTTTATTAATTCACTCAACACATGGCTCATGATGAGAATACATCTATAAGATCAATTACTAATTGGCATTGACATTACTAATTGGCATCTATTACTATAATGTAACTGGTAAAATATTTTGAAAGTAAAATGAAAATTCAAATATCTACAGTATCTGCTCCTGAGCATAAATATTATTGACACAGACATTCCTTTTGATTCCTAAATCTCAACCACATTTTTTTTTATTTCTTCAGCGAGACACTATCAGAAAATTTAATGTTATAGTAATGAGGCTAAGTAGTTCTTTACAGTGTTAGGAAAGAACTAGTTAGACTTACATGTAACAGTAGTAAATAGTTATATAAACTGTTACTTGTGACACTTAAGGAAATTGCTTTGCATCAACACTCGGCTCCATTAATTAATTCAGATAGAGGTGGGAGATATTTCCCGTTTTTTAAATTTTGCTTGTGTAAAGTTTCTACTCTTGGACACAACAGGTTCCGCATGTCATCCCTGCATTAATAAGATCACACAAGGTCTAGTGTAAGTAGTGAGCATTTCAGTGAGCCAGCACCAGCAGAATGTGTCCATGGGACAGATCCAGTGAAACTCTATTTATCTTATCCAGTTTCAATCATTTCAGACAGGATGGTATGATAATCTACTGTCAAATGTGTATGTTTATCTTTCCTGTCCTTTTATCTGCAAATAAGTAAAATACTAGGAATAATTCAACAAATCATTCAAACTATCATTTGAAAGAACACACAGAACAAAATTCACAGCAACCACAGAATGAATGAATGATTTTATTTTTAAAACCTGCTCTTAAGAGCAGACTGTGTCTGCATATTTTCCTTATATTTTGCTGATTTTTAGTCGAGCTTAATTTGTTGTGTGCTAACATGACCTAGGCTGAGTACAATAAGGATTTCTTTCAAAAGATTATTGTTTCTGTGTTGAGCTTATAAAAGGATTTTAAAATGTTTGCCATAGAAAAATCTAATCAAATTTCTCACATTCTTTACAAGTCAATCTCAAAGCAAATCATGATCCAGAGAGTGTAAAGAGGACTGCTGTGTTAGTGTAATATTTATTTGTATTTTAGAAAAAAAAAGCACACATTTTATTTAAAGGGGCAATATATTGTGAAATCAGCATTTTTGAGCTTTATATTGTGTTATAATATAATTCCCTTGTCAAAAACATACCAGAGTGTTGCTTTGACTCATTCATGCATGTTTGTGAAATCCTTTAAAGTCCTGATGCAGTTATTCAGGAGAGCAAAAACATCTGGTTGGCCCTAGAATTGCTTTTTAGGTGCAGCTCCTCCTCTGGGCTGTGTCTCCAAGCTGAGCTTCCTGAGATATCTTATCAAGCTGAAACATCACCTCTGTACTTGCTCTGGTTCTTCAGAAAACATCATTTTCAGTCCTATGTGAGATCATTCAAGTAAGGTTCAATTGTATCCTGAGTTGCCATTTTCCAAAACTGATGCTTTTTTATTATTATTACAACAAAATACAATGCTCTTAAGACCGGTTGTAAAGGGCACAAAGCTTTTGTGATGACGTGCAGAAATGGGTGTGACAGAGGCGGTAGGAGGTTCTTACAGAGACAGAGGCCAATATCAAGACATTTAGAAACGACTATGATGCGAAGTCTAATTTTTGATTTGTACATAGAAACAACATTCTCATAACTAAAGGTGACATAGTTACTTGATTTTGATATATAATTGAACTATATGCCTGAGAAACTCATAATGACCCTTTCAATCTGAGGATAGTGAGAATAAAAAAGGCAGTTTACCCTTTTAGTGTTTTTTTTAGCTTTAACACTCAATTTTTTTAAAGAGTTCTACTTTGGTATTGTTTCATCATGCAAACTCTTATTCTCAGATTTCAGTGTCTGTATTCAATATGTGTTGAACAAGTTTATGCCTGTAGCATAATCATAAACCATACAAATATATAAAGAAATATGGACAAACTATACAAGTAAGAAAAAGTTAAATTAAACATATGTAAAACATAGAGTTTTAATAAAATCAGGTCCCAAAAGTAAAATATCTGCATTTTAGGATATAACCACTCAGCTCCTTTGTGTTTTTTAAGCAGAAGCAAGTTGCCAGGAGACATTATTTTACTCAAACATCTTTTCAAAATTTGAGTGTTACATTTTTTCACAACAACAAACAGCTTGTCGCAGAACATGCCCTTTTCAAGAATTTCACTGAAGCACGAGTTGCTTAAGACAAGACTACATCTGCAGTTGTTATAAAAGGAATAAGAAATTACATGTTCACCTTATACACCCCAATCTTTCCAGAGTTTTATTGAATTCCACTTTTAGTCACTGAATACTTGTAAAATAATTAAGCTGCCACCAGTGATCTTCTGATTTCATCCCTTTCCACAATTAAATGGACCATAATTGGTTCACTACAGAATGAGCTAAAATGCTTAGAGACATCATTACCAGAACATTAGAGATCACAGAATGAGGACTTATTGATTTTGGCATGAACACAAGACGAAACAGTACAAGTTTCCACAACATGCTCAAATGATACAAAATAAAACACTACTTTGTGTTATCTAATGTAAATACATCCAGAATACATTTATTGAAATAAATACTGTATATAATTGATTTGTGCCTCTTGCAATTTTCCCTAAAATTATTAATCTACCCATTTGTTTGATAATTTAAAGGGTTGCTCCTTTTTATTTTACGTGAATATGTTGGCATGGTGGCTCCATAGGTAGAGCTGTTGCCTCCTGGAGAAAAGTTTGCAGTATGGAATCCTGGGACCTTTTTAGGTAGAGTTTGTGCATTCTCCGTGCATGCTTGAGTTTTCCCCGAGCACTCTGGTTTCCTTCCACAGACCAAAAACATGACTGCTAGGCTAATTGGTAATTCTAAAATTGTGTGTGTGAATGATTGTTTGTCTCTATGTGGACCTGTGATGGACTGCAACTTGTCCAGGGTGTACCCTGCCCTTTGCACAGTGACCTGCACAGGAAGAAAAAGATAATGGATGTATGGAGATACAGACCCCATATGACCATCCTGTTCTATTGATAGAAATACTGATATTTATTTTACCAGTGTTTAGTTGTCCCACCTTCTTTCGAGTTGTACTGTATAAGTAAGTCATCTGACATAAATAACAAAATAAGAATACTCACTTAGCTTGATTTAATTATTTTTATTATTTGTTTGTTTTAATTTTGATTTAAGCATTAGTATGTTTACAAGCTTTTTTGTTTTACCGAGCTAACAATTTCAAACTGTTTACTAGTTCAATAAATTTAATCAAATTACACGTTTAAATTATGAACATTAATGCAACAAAACAAACAAAAAAAAAACACTAAGGAGCTACATACTTTAAAAAGCACTGCACTTTATGATTACAGCAGGAGTTGTCTGAATACTTGGGCTTTTTTGAAGAAATATACAACACTCAAAGATCTCAATTATGTTAAATAAACATTCATCAGTTAAATCTATTGCAGCTGATGTGCTCGGCACAGTGCCAGGGACATCTGTGCAAAACAATGTTGGCTTGTCAAACAGCTGTATTATAAAATCAAAGTCACAGTTTTTTTTTACTTTGAGAAATAGACAGCTCACCAACACCTACAAAGAAGATGGCAAATCTCACTTCTGTCTGGGCAAAAGTACTGCAGTATTTATCAATTTCATAAAGTATATTGGAAACATAATACAGTAAACCAAAGTAAAAGCACAGTTGACTTCTGATGAATTCAAACATTTGCGTTGCTTTCCCCTTTTGCCATACAAAGTATTTTTTTATCAAACATTTTTTCATGGGTTTCATTTTGTACCAAAAACCTTCTTTATTCAGACTTTTTTATCAAAGCCTTAGAGTGTTGAATAACATTTGATACAGAACATGTAGTTCCAATGAAATCATTCACAACTCTTAATAATGTGCTGGCACATTCGGTATCAATGGAGGTGGAAAATGAGAAACTTAAACTAGAACTGCAACGGAGGAAGATTTTAATTTTTTATCCATTACTACATGTCACATTTGCATTTAAACTTGCTACGATAGGCAATATACTGCAAATTGACATTGACTCTAAACATAGAAATAATAGTATTGACCCGTAGTAAGCTAGTGAATCACAATGTTTCAGCTATTTACTGATTACTTTTTTCCATTAAAAATTAATGCAACATCTTTATCTTTAATTACTTTCAGGTTTAGGCAAATAAATTGGTTAACATTTGAGGAGAGATACATGTTACATGGTGTTTTGGTGGAGGGCAGGGTTTCTCAACAAGAAGTTTTCCATTTCAAAAATCAGCAGGGGTTTCTCTTGGTTGAATTCACAAGTTTTTGCTTTTCCTATGTGGTTTATTCCTTGTTTCATCTAGCTTCAAGGAGCACACAATCCTTGAAAAATGCTTTATATTTAATTTTGTGCTTCCAAGTTTAGAAGTTGAATTTTGGATAAATTGCCTAAAATTTGCATAAAACTTCAAAATGCTTTATAAGACATCATTATTCAGACCTGACAACCTGGAATTTATTTGTGCCATTTTGTTTCAATGTTTATTACCAAGCACTACTGAAGCATTCATGAATGAGCATTCTGTGCTAAATAAACAGATAAAGACAGATGTTTTACTGCCATACCACTCTGAAGATTCCTAGTCGTTTTACCTCAGAAGCTAAGGCCTGCTTCACAAGGCAGGATAATTGTGCCAAATTCTGTCCTGATTTTTCCCTTCCAACAATCTTAAGGATGCTCAGATTATTGTGATAGGCTCTAAAGATAATCGTAGCAGATCTTCCTGCCATGTGTGGTGAGTTAAGGGTGATTTAGTCAGCTCGGAATAACTTTGGGTCCGCTCCGACATCAAATCGAGGATATTCAACATGTTGGATTTTTTTTGCTCGATATCACAGTGTGTGTGTGATGTTCACCCAAGAACTAACAAGCTTGCCACCTGTTGAATGTGACATGTAGCCAATCAGAAAGCAAGGTGATATAAACATGGAGAGGAATCCAAAATACAGAAGAAATAAAAAACTGTCATAACTCACCAGAAAGTCCACTGGACATTGTAAAAGTCATCTTGAATTGTTTTCCCCTGTTAAAAATAGTCCACAAATGATGAATATTGTTTTTTTTCCTCAACTGAAATATTTATTTTCTGTGATATCTGGAAGTCACTTGCGATTTTTCTTCTGACATCTGAATTCTTGTGAGATATCAAGAAGTCTTGTGTTATTTTACATCTGACATCTGAATGTTTCTGATTGAAATCTGTTGGTGTGTGTGTGCTCTCTTGCCGTGTGGTTGTACACCACACACTGTAGGACCAAACCTGGCTTAACCATGATATTTAATCCTCACGTGTGGAGTCTCTCAGTCTTTGAAAATCGTCCAACGGTTTTAAAATCTTGCCGTGTGACCCAGCCTTAAGCAATGTCGGGCCTGGTTAGTTCAAGGACAGGGGAATGGCTGGGAATACCAGGTGCTGTAACTTCAAAATCGAAAAGTGATGAAGAAAAACTGTACCATGCAATGGTCTCTGTCCGAACATCCACGATGGGGGACATCAGCAACCATTGGCGTTGAGTTCTATTTTGTTATTTCTAGACTGGATTATGGTAATATTTATATAGGTGTCCAAAAGACCTTTTGAAAAGTTAGTTGATGCTGCCAAAATGCTGCTTCTTGAGTTCATATTCAACATATCCCTTAGAAGTTGCTAATTGTATCTGAAAGTAAAAACATAACAGGATATTTAGAAACAATTTGACTATGTCACATTATCCCCCTCGTCGGATTTACAACTATGCAAGCTTTTTCATGAGAATAGAGTCATCTCTCAGATTAGTCTCTACTGGGTCCAGAATAGGTTCTGAATTGTTGTGGGCCATTCTGAGTTCTGTCGGGACAGCTTTCCCTAATAGGTTATTGCGTTTCAGACTGGAACAAATTCAAAATTAATTTGGTGCAGTACAGCAGAGTGAGTGTAAGCCTTTGCGTAGGTACCATGTCACTGAGTAATTGAGCTCTGATTAGCGTTGAATGTACGGATTGGATGAATGTCTGAGCTGCCACAATCTGCTTCTTAGCTGTTAGTGGTCTTGAGTGTAATTTAACAAAACATCTTTGATGTGAGACTTGCTCTCTTGATTACTAAGCTCTTCCTGTGAATCAAACTACAAAGGAACAATTCTATACTGCATGTTGGCATATGGTACATCACAAAACTGCTTCTGACAGAGATGCACTGTCAGTATTCAAGGACAAACAAAACAAGAGTATGTTCAAGAGATGAAATTTGTTTCCAAAGACGCCACATAAAGCTGCCAAACTGGTGCTGTGTTTTTTCATTTCCTCTCTTTTCTTAGCCCTTCTGTTTTTTTTTCTCTTCTTTTGGATAAACTCTTTGTCATACTAAGTTTCCATGTACAATTTTTCAAGAAATAGATCTGCTTCTTTTGGTGAAAGCTACATAAATCTGAATCCTTTATCAGCCACCATAACACCTCCTCAAAGATGCCTGGGTGCAATTCTGTTATTTTTTATCTAATCATTTCCTGAGCATTTCCTGTTGTCAGGCTCCGTCTTGGCTGACAAGTGCTGGTTCCATTTGATTCTCCCATCACCCAGTTTTTACAGTGTTTTGCCATGTCACCTAACTGATAAGTGTATTGTTCAGCTTGCATGCAGACTGGGCTGTTCAGCAGTGACAGTTGGCATTTAATACAGAGAAGATATTCAGTATTGCCCACAGTGGCAGTTAATCTCATAAATGTTTTTGTTATATATATTCATTGAGGCTCAAGCCTGCAGACCTCAGCATTTGATGGCACTTTGGAGACTCCTGCCTATTTCACTGAAAGGAAAATGGTGTCTTGAGGAAATGTGAAGTGAGATGTGATTAAGTCATAGTTATTGGCCAAAGAGTGACAATTTGAATGAATCTCTGGTCATTCTGAAATAATATCACACTAAAGTTCTTCCTTTCTCATGTCTTTTAATCTAGATTTTAAAGCTGTGATTTTTTTAAGATGCTTCCAGGATTTGTGTGTGTGGAAGGGGATTGGCGAAGGGGTGGGGGTGGGGGTGGCGCCCTTTCCCAATCGATTTCTTTTGTCAGGTTTACTTTTTGGGTACAGATGTAAACCCAGTCATGCAATTCCCTCTCATGCTGATTGCATCTTTCTGACCAACCTGTATCAGTGTGACTTTTTTCCTTCCGCAAAGTGCCAAAGAGTAAAGAGGAAGTCTGTTACAAAATTGGTCCTTTCTTCGTTTGTGTGTGTATGTAAGTGCAATGAACCTCACCGATAGGCACAGAAAGGGCAGCGGGAGGGTGTGATGTTGCTGAAGTCCACCACTCCCATTTGACTGTCTGTCAGATGTCTTGCTTGGCTGAGCTCCACACAGTGATGGTGTTGACAAAATGACAGGAGGGTGGCACACTTCAGTGAATGTCGATTTGGCTGCAAAGCGCTGTTTTCCCAGGAGCACTGAAGCTCTCACACACCAAAAGATAAAAACGGAGAGCTGTAGTTTGAAAGAAAAGGTAAGCCCCGGTGAAATGGATACTTACAAAAAAAAAAAAAAACACGGGGTCACATATACACAGATGCATAACTACAGCCACGACTGCTCTGTTTGTAGTGTGTCATAACAATAGCCAAAAGTTTTGTCATAGTAAAAGTTGGGTAAAAAGAGCCAGCAAATTATCAATTGTTTGCATGGTTATGTGCTCCCATAGTGCTTCCTGAATTTGCTCACAACACTGATTTGACTGTCAGGATTAAATATATATTCAAACATGTCTAACCTTATAATCTTATAGATGCACAAAGAATTTGATCAAATGAGTTAGAAAGATTAAGGAAATTATAAAAGTGAGAAAGAATACTAAGGGCTTACTGCAGTCTATTACCAATCTGCAAGGTGTTACTGTTTATTACCATGTATCAAACAGTATTAGTTATATTGGAGTCACATTTAACACATTAAACCTCCAATTTAAAAATTATGCCAAATGTTTTTCCTAGTAATTTTACTCATGTAAAAGAATATTAAGCCTAAAATGTATTTGTTTGATTCCTACTCCTAAGGGTTTCTGCAGTTTGCTGATTTGGTTTAAACATGTGTGCGCTAACACAAATCCAATGTGCAAAAACAACAGCTATGACCATAGAATATATATATATTTTTCACATTAATTTGGAAAGACTTATAAGTTCATTGTCTAACATTTTGGAGTCCATCAATCTACAGAAAAAGAAAGCGGAACATATTTAGGACATATTCCAATCTTAGGAGTGCAACACTGAAGTAATTATTTAAAAAAATCCTAGGGTTCACAGGAGGAAGCATTTTTTTTCAAATATAATAAGTCAGCTAACAACATAACCAAACAGCATCCTCACCAACATCTTATGTTATTTGTCAGATATATTGGTGGAGGGCTGATGATTTGGGCTTGTTTTGCAGCCACAATATTTGGTCACCATGCACTCAAGGCAGCCATAAATTTCTTTTTAGATCAAAGTACTCTTGAGTCAACTGTGACAGCTGTTTGACAGCTAAAGCTTTGCCAAAATGGGTTCATGCAACAGGACACCAATCTTAGTCACAGCAGCAAATCTGCAACACAACTGAAAAATAAATAAATAAATCATTGCAGTAGTTCAATCAAGCTCAACTTTTTAACACTTTTCTTTTATTTGCAAATTGACCTAAATATATTACAAATACACTATTAGAGTAAAGCTTTCATACAAACAGTGTTGTGACACACTGTGCCTTAAACTATTGCAGTGGATTAGATTTATTGTTTTCTTTATAATTACTAAGTAGGGTGAAAGCCTGTCACAGTTTATGTTTATGAATATGACATTGTTTTATTATTCCATGCTTTATTTTAAAATGTTGTTGAGTTCAATGTTATATATATATATATATATATATATATATATAAATATTCATTATTAACTATTCATCACAAAATAACTGGTTGATTCTTATTCTTATTCTTACAGCTGGGCTGAAAAGGTCCCTGTCACCAGTTATTACATGTTTTGAAATTAACCACAGATATAGGAAAATCTTCTGTAGTCTAAACCCTAAAATGGCTTTTAAAACCACTTTTGTTCCTTTTTTTAGCTTTCCTAATTTGATTCAAACATTTTCCCATTTTGTTCTAACAAAACCAGCTTAAGCTTTTAGTTTAGTAAACTATGTAAGCTCATAGTGTGTTGCATTATTTTGAGCATGTTCAGGAAACTAAAGACCGTTATTAAACAAAGTGTTGTTGGCTTGGATACAGCAGTGTGTGTTTGTTTGAATGTGCACTACAATGTGCCAACACTCTGCCCACCTGCAGGCATTGTGAATAATTTTCTCTTTTGCTGGAGGTGTCTTCATGGGTTCAATCGTGTGACCACATTTTGCATAGAAATTGGGTCAGGCTGAACAGACTGAAATTACCAATGGAGACCAATTTATTTATTTTTTTTAATCAACAAAGCAAATTATAAGTAGTTGATGAGACTCATTCTATCTTTCTACCTGAGCCTTTTATGGTTTCATAAATTTACTAATATAACGGTGTTATTTCAACATGTGAAGCAGTGTTTTGTATCCCACATTTAGGAAATACTCCACTATAATTCCACCACATCCCCCCAAGTTCTGACCAGGACTCCATGTCTCCATAATATTAAACCATTACAATCTTCCTACTGAACTTTAATCCATGTACTAAATGACATATGTTCTACTGGGTATTATGGGAAACCAACTGCATTTTTAAAATGCTCTTAAAAACTTTGTCAAAATTCTTTTTTTAGCTGATGTTGTAGCATGGTTGGCAAAGGGAGCCTTAGGTTACTTTCACACAGATAGTCGGGTAGACTCGGTTCGATTGGGGACCAAAAGAAAAGCCTCAGAAGACACTGAGCTTGACTTCCGTCTTCACAAAATGTAAACAAACCAGGAGTGACGTCAGGTTTTGCAAGGACATTCACATATTTTAAATGCAACCTCCATCAGACTCCAGTGTGAACTCTCCACAACATCACAGAAAATGACATGATTCTGAAGTTGTGCAATAAGAGCATATTAAAAATATATATCTGACAGTTTAGTTCACTAATTACATTTTAGCCTGCCTCTGGTCAGGTTCTTCTGTGGAGCATTTTATTTTTGATACAAAACAATGTAAAGTTTCAATACATTAACTTTAGTATCGATATGGTTCACGACCAAAATTATCACATACACTGCCTGGCCAAAAAATAAATTTGCCACCAAAACATAAGGTTGCACACACTAAAATTTCATTGGACCGCCTTTAGCTTTGATTGCGGCACGAATTTGCTGTGGCATTGTTTGGAAAAGCGTCTGCAGTGTCACAGGATTTATTTCCATCCTGTGTTGCATTATTTTTTCACCAAGATCTTGCATTGATGATGATAGAGCCTGATCGCTGCGCAAAGTCTTCTCCAGCACATCCCAAAGATTCTCTATGGACTCTGTGGAGCCGATCCATGAGTAAAAATGATGTCTCATGCTCCCTGAACTACCCTCATAAAAACCAGCCCCTTGTCCTTCACTTTGCTTCGTACATAGGGTCTGGACTCTGACTATTGAGAAGTGATTGCTTGCTATAGGCGGGGCCTCTGTTAAAGTTTAAAACGATTGGATTGGTTGGCCACCACGTATGTGTGCACCTGTGCCAGTGCCAGCTCCTCTTTGAAAGAGGCTAAGCTAGGAAGCTAACTGGAAATTGCATGCCCTGTAAACAACCCTACTGAGAGGAGAGAAATACGGAGCTGAACAAGACGGTTGTAAATGATGCTGCAGGCTTTGTCAGACAAATTAAATTTTATTTGGAAGCCTAATCACTACAAACTGGCTTCATTCACTTCCTCCACTGCCACTGCTAAACTACAAGCAGACACTGCGCAGAAAATCAAGATTGTCATTCAAAACTCCTCCTTCTGTTCGCTGATTGACCCAGTTAAAACTCTACCAAAGAAATCCTTGTCTATGGGAGAAATCCCAGACGGAGCAGTGAAGGGAAACTAGAATTGAGCGGAACTGTGTAGGAAGGAAAGGGCCAGGCTATCCCTGAACCTTTTTGAAAATTCCAGCCAGATGAATTTTGGCATTTTCATCTTGGAATATGCTCATGCCATCAGAGGAGAAAAGATCCATTGATAGAACAACCTGGTCATTCAGTTAGTCAGCTGATCTCATTCTTTGAGCACATACTGTTGCTGAACCTAGACCTGAACAACTGCAGCAACCCCACATCATAGGCCTTAGTTAAATCCAGGTGGCGTCTTTTATTTTGGCCAGGCAGTGTTTTTCTGCGGATTCTGTCATCCAGAGCATGGAAAATTAAAAGAACAAAGACAAAGCAACTGGACCTCTGTTCTGTAGCTAAAAACATGTGGAGATACAAGATTTAAACTGCACAAAATTGGTATCAATGTTCTAAATACTTGGATCAGTCCGCTCACACCCATATCGCTGAAGCAAAAGTCAGATGTAATGCAACACCAGCGTTCAGACTGCAGTCACATTGAAAAACATCAGGTATCTGATTCAGTACCACATGCTGTAAACGCCTGGGTCAGATTTGAATAAATCAGATTTGTCGAGTTCATACTTTCAGGAAAAAGTCAATATCGACCATATAGGGGCAAAAAAAATCTGATTTGGGTCACATTTTTCTGCAATGTGAATGTAGCCTTAGAGGCAATCTGGACAGACATAGATGTTTAGTGATGTCACTCTAACTGCTAAAAAGTAACTTTTGTTTTTGCAAAATGTTTAGTTAATATGAGTGCTTTTTTTCTTTTTTAAGTGTTTAGGTGTTTAAAATTGTTGTTATTTTTTTGTTTAAAGATAAATGCAGGCACTTAGTTGCTGTGTTCTGTGAGTGAAAAAATTGTATCAGGTTTAAAATTGGATAATTTTAAAAGGACATGAACAATGGTCACCGGGGGGAGTGAAAAAATTGTCCCTGTTGAGCATGACCTTGTCACTCTACTCTTTATCAGCCTCAATCCAGACAAAGAGTCTGTGGTGTCACCTGCTGTCGGCATTGACCACAACTCAGCAGGACCTCACTGTTAGTGAATTTGTCCTTGATATGAAGAAGATGCTTAAAGGCCTCATGCTTCAAATCCCTAAAATGCAGGCAGACCTATTTCATAACTACAAGAAAAGTGTGTGCTCATAGCCAAAAGTACTACAGTACATATCGGCAAATCCATTTTGCTGCAGAGGCTTAAAAATTCCTTTGAACCTGTTTAGTGTTGCTATGAGTAAAAAGATGACACTTGCAGCTAGTAAAATAAAAACTGAATTCACTGACACCAAAAACAGTTTCTCTCTCAGCATTAGCCAGTGTTGGGAGGGGGTGGGAAAGATTACAAAATAAGCTGTGTTGTCTAAACCTTTGACATCTTTTCTATGAGTTTTCTCAATCTCCTGCAGTGTGTTATACAACTTAATCCAACACCTCCTAACCTGCGGTGACAACAGGTTTCTCAGAATAAATGCTTGGCTGCATGGGAAGCAAAATCCCATTACTTAAATGGATAGGACTAATAATAAAATACTGCTTCAGACCTAACCGGATTAACAATGATCTTGTGCCAGTGGCCTTCTCAACATAAACACCTTTCATATACAAAGCTTTAAAGTTTTTTCACTTGTGCACCTTTTTGATCAAGTGCAGGAATAATAAATGCATGCTGGGCAAAAAAAGGTAATAAGCAGAACTTTTTAATAGCCTGTTTATGTATTTAGCGCTGTATAGCTTATTCAGTGCAGAGTGCACCAGTTACATCAGCTGAGAAAAAACTAAGCATTATGATGTACAAGCTGTTTGTAGACGTCATGAGTTTTGAAAATGCTGATGAAAGAAAAGGGTAAAGCTCTAACATTTAACAATCAAAGCTAAAGACTGAGGTCCTGTTTACACAAGACCAGTCTCTGAAAATGCTAATGTTTACATTTGCTAATGTAATGGAGTGAATGCACAAAAAAAATCATTCGTTTACATGGAACAACTGCAGTCATGTACCAGGCAGGGTTGCCAAATGGGACATAGTAAAGCATTTTATTGTTCCTTTAAATTTATCATATTTTGAGTCAAAACAGCAGATTGTCTGTACATATGACTGACTCAGTCATATTTGCTGAGTGAGGATGTTGTAGAATAAGGTGTGTGTTGTGTTTGGTGAAAATGTGCACAGAAAAAGAGGGGCAAAAAAACCATCAGCGGCTGCATGATCACAGTTAGTTCCGAACACTGTGATTAAACTAACGTTCCTTCAGACCTAGGATGCTCTTTGTGTTTTGCTCCTACAAGCTGCAAAATGTGAGTAATATAAAGAACACTCTGCTGTCTGTATTTTACTATAATTAGTCGTGTTTCCATCAACGTTTCTTAATTCGCATTTTGAAATTTCGCATCAGAAAAGCTGAATGGAAACGGCCT
>JARVJO010000164.1:27065972-27077947 GCA_031762555.1 Cynodonichthys magdalenae | reverse complement strand
TATATATATATACACTATAAATATTTATATACGGCTTTGAGCTGATAGACTCTTCTTAAATTTAAACAAGTTTAAATAGGTTAACAGCTGGCTGATACAAAAGAAATGTGAAACTAAAGTTTGTGTAAAAACATGACTGACTTTGATTTTGTAATATGATCAGAAAAAAGAAAAAAAAAGGAAAAGTTGTGTTTCAAGTAAATACCTTAAAATGAATTAGACATTTCAAAAGAGCAGTAAATTTAGAACCCTTTTGTCAGTCATGAATGTCTTTAATTGCATTTTTCTGTTTTTCTGGCATTTATTTTGTTCAGGGCTTTTTCTACTTGGCAATGCGCTGCTTTTTTATTATGTATATTTTTTTACTTTTCAGCATAAACATTGCTGCACATTTCATGGCCCTTTTCTTACACTTCAAACTTGGACCAGTTCACAAACATATCTTGAGATTAATTGCAATAAAAAATTTTAATCTATGCCCAGCACTAATATAAACATATGTTTTACATAACTCCAGATAAAAGTAGGCTTTAAAAAAGGTCTCATTGTGGCAAATTCATGCCCCTTCAGCATTTAACTTCTCCCTCAGTGACATTCTGTTCCATTATGCAGTTCAGAGTAAAAATTACATTTTGAGAGGTTACGTGAGTAGCAAGTAGCAAAGGTCTTGGGATAGATTTAGAGCAGGGGTGGGCATTTTTTGTATTTTTTATTTTTTTTTGAAGGGGGGGGGGCACATGAGAAACCCAAGCTATGTTGGAGGATCAATACCTAATTCCTTTTCTTTCATTTTTTCACCCATCAATAAAGCAGTAAATTATATTTTTTGATTAGCTGCTACTGCCAATTAGAAAAAGAATATGTTGTAAATATTTATGTAAATATGTGAAATTTTAATGTAGTCAAAGGCAAATTATTCCTATATAAACAATAAAAACAAAATCAAACATTATGTTGTTTTATTTTCAACATGTCAGTCTTCCCAGAAAAATACAAAAGCTGTTTTGCAATATGGTATCAATTTGATACAAAAAGCAATGTGTGCTTTTAATGACTTTGAGCTAATTTTACTTGTTCAGTGAGAAAAATCCAGTCTGTATTCTTGGGATTTAACAAGTACATCAAAATCTGGTTGAATGTCAGGTGGTGATGCAAAGAACAACAACAAGGCTGACTTGCTGGACTTGTTGAATGTCATCACTGAAAATCTCCATTAATGTCACATATGTAGGTAGATCCAAAGATGATTGATCTAAGAGCTGCTTTGAGTGAGTTGTTTTAAGTACAAACAAACAAAAAAGAAAATGGGCGGGCTGAATGGAAGTCACTTGCCGGCCACATACAGCCCACAGGCTGCCAGTTGTCCACCCGTTAGCCAGCACTGTGTGTAGCTGACCTTCTAAAACAACAAGACAAGTGAGGAGCTATCTGAATACCCAAGTCACCCTTTCAGGTTTACACAGATGATTTTATGCAATAATTACCAAGCTTTTTTTTGAGTGGGGGTTGCATTTAACCGGCTTTGACTTTAACGTCTTTTTTGAAGCAGTGTTACTCATGTTGTGATGTATTCATCCTTTGCAGTGTTTTTCATTCTATTTGCAATTCTGCGAGGAAATCTTGTACTTTCACAACATGAGGTGGGGTAACTACAGGTGAAGGCAGGAATTGTAACAATGCTAATTATTTGGATAAAAAAGGGCAGATGTAGCTTTGGAAAAAGAATGATCATGTATCAGTTGGTATTAGACTTTTTCATTTTTATATTATTTTTTTCTAATTGTGCACTAATAGAATAACTTACAATTGTTGTACAACTAAATGACAGTGAAAATGTATTTTAACGTGAGAATACAATAACTGTTATTGAATTTTTGTAAAAATCTTGTAGAAGTATAAACAACCTTAAACACCCATATTGAAATTTTTAGGGTTGCTCTAGTTGCTGCAACATCTCAAGTACAAGTAGCTCTTTACAACTTCAAAACACTAGATGGATCAAAAATGTCCTGTAAAAAGCAGGCAACTGCACTCTGAAAAATGAAATGTTGAATTTACTTAACCATGGTATGTCTACTGGTTCCACTTAACTGAGTTGAGTAAATTCAAAGCAATATACCAGTTTTTTAATCAAAGAACATGAGTATGTTGCTTTGAATTTACTCAACTCAGTTAAGTGGAACCAGTTGACATAACATGGTTAAGTAAATTCAACATTTCATTTTTAGAGTGTGTGAATTTAAAGAAGGTAGCCCTAGGATAGATTTTAATTCAGGCTCATTTTATACAGTGCATTCAGTTTGATTATAAGGACAAAACGAAGTTAGTTGTAAGGGTTTAGACAAACATTTGATCATTTAAAGTGATCACAGTCAGTGAGTGGGTTTATACTGTTAAATCCATCAAATTAGTGTAACCGCAATCTTTCCACTTGGAAATAAGTCTTTATAATCCTGTTTTATGCTTAATTAGAGACAGCAAATGATGCACATATCTTACCTCTCTGTTATGCAAATTACCAAAGAAACTGCATTTTCATCAACTGCAATTTCTGAATATGTTGAGGCTATCAGTATTCATGGACTAGTATGCATCTTGCAGGGAATAGGAAAATGAATGATGAACCTATTTTAAGATGTCCCACACCAAAGGGTAAAGTGGCTACACCAGCAGAAATAATCAAGTAAGCAAGCAAATATTCTTTATATATATATATATATATATATATATATATATATATATATATATATGGTGGAGTTGAAGGACAACCCAACATACTAAGCATGTTAACAAGAGGTAAAGCCAGAAAGGCCATACCTGGGGCATTGCAACAAATGTGTGATTTATGGTTTCAGTGATGTTGAAAGCTCGATCAAAAGCCTCTGGTCCACAGAGATGCAGAGCAGCTTAAAAACAAATGCAATTCTTGCACAACCATATTTATTTGCTTGTTTAATTATTTATTTGTTTATTTATAACAACATATTTAACTATTGGGTGTATTTTCATAGAAACAAAATTAAGAGTAACTTTTTACCACATTTTATTAAATGCTTGTTAAAACGAACCAACCCTACAATGCTGAGGGTTTAAAGCTGCTAAAGGGATGTTGGTGGGAAAATAAATACATAAATAGGTTCTTGTGCGAAATATCTAGAGCATATAATAACTTTCTGGTGCACATGAGAAACTACTACTAAATAACCCTCTCTACTACTACTTTAGAAAACGGCTTCAGGAGAATATACAACAACCTTCCTGAAAACACAAACTATTCCTGATAATGTCTTTCAAAAACACAATGAAGATGAGATAAATTATGTGTCAAAACGTTTTAAATGGCATTTCAGATCAATGCATAACTCACAGAAATCCCTTTTTGTACTTTCCAAACTGAACGCACAGACACTGCATTGCTCTGGGTATTCTCTTGAGCATAACACTGATTTTTGTGCATCAGAAACCTATTTATTTATTTTCTCAACAATGGCCCTTTAGGGGCTCAAAATGAGGAAAACTGAAAAAAGGATTTAGAGAAACAAAAGACATCTAACTGGATTTTTATTGACTCCAAAAATGATTTCTGGATGTCATAGAAAAATAACATTTAATAGCTCTACAATATGCTGTTTGAAGTCTGTCCTCAAAAGATTGTCTTTAAATCCAAGCTGTTAGAAGATCATCAGCCATGTGTTTGTACACTTTGGGTTGTTATTTTTTGCTCTTTGTTCATAAATTCATCATTTAAAAAAAACAAACAAAATTAAAAGAACATACCAATGGGGCCTTTTCCAGTATAGAGTTATTTTGCTCTCAGGACTGGTAGCTATAAAAATAAACAAAAACAGCTCTGAATGTATGGATGGACATATCATATACTCTGGTGACTGGATAATTATCTAAGCAGGGATTGAATGAAATCACATATTTTGAAATAGTCTTCTTGTCATTCCTGTGAAAGGCCACAGCTGCTCACATCTATTTTTATCAACTCCGGGTGAAGACCTCTATTAACCTTGGTTCATTTCAGGCTTCTTCATACTGAAAATGTTCGTAGGCTCGAGAGATAATTTCCTTTTCAGTACACTCTGATGTGGCACAGTTCACAGAAAGCAGGGTAAATGGGCTCCAGATTAGGGCTGAATTCATACTTAATATGCTAATATATGTAATTGCAAATTTGAGATGAGATCCATGCAAATTAAAGAGATAATCTTTGCCTTGTCCATGTGATCCATATATTTAATATGTTTTAGCTTTACATTTGAAAGCTTTTGGTTTGAAGTGACAAGTATGCCATGGTTTGGTAATCTTTGCAAAGCAGTAGTGCATGCAAGACTGACATTTCTGGCAACTGAAAACTGTTATTGTTGAAGTTGTTCTTTAGATTTCCTGCTGACCTGCCATGCCTGTATCAGCATGCTGCCATCTGTCATCTTCCTCGTTCTCATGCGGGTCAGTACTTAAATCAAGCCATGTGGTTGTGACATCTTTTTAAATACACTTTGTACATGGCACAGGCTGGAATCACTCAGTGAAGCTTAAGCCAACGCACATTTTAAATGAACCACAGACTGTGTTGGAAACATTCTAATCAGATTTCACTACAGAAAACGTCAGAATCTGTTCATCTTAGTTTAGATAATGTGTTTAAAAATTTAGTGTGCACATTCATAACTGCAACCTTTATAACAGTTCATCCTGTTCAAACAAAGAAATCAACATATTATGTATATATTAAAAACAAATAGCTGCTTTTCAAAACATCAACAAACGGGGTTGTAGACATTTTTAAAAACCTTTATTTCACTAGGAAAATCTCACTGACATTAAAAATCATTGGTAAAATAATTTAAAAATAAAAATGAGCTTTATAAGATGCTTTTTTTCAGATCAAACAAAAATGTGCTTGAGACTACAATTTTTCTTTTTTTTAAGTTGCACCTCGGTCTGAAAATAATTTAAGTATTTTCTAATATCCATTAAAATTGTGTTTTCTGAAAATGTACAGGAACGCAATTTGCAGCATTTATAGAAGTCAGTGGTTTTTTTTTTGTTCATTTTGTATTTTTTTTTTATAGCCCCTTATTGTGTGGGTTTTACAAGCCAGAGCTCATTACTCAAGAGAAATCTAACAAGAATAACTGGCACAATATATATATGTATGTATGTATGTATGTATGTATGTGTGTGTGTGTGTGCACTAATAAGATACCTTATTAGTTAATTCTCAGTAAATGAGTAATTATAGGCTCTTGCATTTCATGTTTTGTGTGCTTCAGCAAGGCTAGAAACAGTATGGATTTTTTGGTCCGTTGTTATTAGTTAAATAATTAGATATATGTGTAGCGAAACAGCTCTGATATTTAGTAAATTTACTATATTTAATGAAATAGCTCTGTTATCAGTGGGATAACAACAGTAACACTTCTAGTTCTTTGAATATCGGGGATGACAAAAGACAAGCTCAAAACATACCACAGAAATGGACAAGAGTCATCATTTATGATTTTATCATCGACACAATGTGACCGAAACCAAATTAAAAGAACCATGATGACAGTTGATTAGGATAGATTACATGCTTTCTTTAAGACAGGTGATTAACTTGAAACTAAATAGTCAACAACTAAATCAAACATATTTTTAAGCAAGCAGGACAAAATCACTTCAGTTTTAAACTTTAAACCCAGAATATGAAGTGTGTATGTATGTGTTTACACTACGCAGGTGTGTGCTTAAAATGTGTGTGTATTTTAGCTCTGTGTGTGTATCTGTAATGAATGAGGATGTCTGGAAGAGGGAGGAAAGAAAAAAGGAGAAAGAGGCTGAGTTTGTTAGAAGAACATAGAAGAGTGAGAGACAGCAAGTTAACAGAACTACTAAAATTATGTTTAATTAATTCAGTGAGCGCTTTTGCGAGCCAGAGGTTCAGCTGACATCAGACAGATAAAGGATAACTTATTTTTTCTCATGTTGGTTCAGATGGTGGTGGGGACGGCAAGTGAGGCCAAGATTAGATGTCAACTTCCAACCTGGATGGTCAGTTGGGTCAGAAGCCTTGAACTTGCGTGTCACCTCTGTTAACACGGTGAAGCTTACAGTGTGGCTGGTGTCTCAGAGTGAAACTGAGCTCAGCAACTTTCCGAGGCAGCGTCGGTATTCAAACCAGAGGTCATCAACAAACAGCACTCAAAATGAGTCCAAATGGGAAAACTTTCAGAAAATCACAGTAAAAACATTTCTTCTCTTGAAATCGGTTTGGAGCAGGATTCAGAAAAGCGACAGACGGACTGTATTCCAGCGCAGTGAAAAAGCAACAGATGAGCAACCAACAGCAAGAACAAACAGACAGAAGAGAACTGAAGTTCAAACTGAGAGACCAAACTTTAGCCAGTGAGGGAACGAGATAAGAGAAATATGAAAACAGTGTTTGGGACAGGTGGTGTCTGTGAGAGCAATGTGAAAATGTATCTGAGAGTCACCTTGGTTTCTTTGCTTCTGGGTAAAGAAAACATCATTTGTTAAAATATTGTCTAAGAACAAATATGACTCACTTAACATAACTGTCTAAACAACTCTAAAACATGATTACCTATTAAATCAAAGACTAAACAAAATGATGACTGATTAAATCAACTATGCAAAATGCAAAGTATAAGCATCAAATTATAAGCATTCATTTGTGAAACAATTAAACAAACATATTTGAGTTGAACAAAATTAAAAGAGAAAAACTTTGGAGCATTTAAAATAGACATCAACAACATTAACCTACTAAGACTCAAACTCTTGCAATGCATTTTTGTCCACAAATGAAGCGCCAGGACTTAGGAGGTTAAATGGATTTTTTTTTCTGTTTTATATAAAGTTAAAAGGACAGGTGCAGCAAAATACCATAAAGGCCTATTGTGCCATTTACAATCTGGCAACCCGAAGCAAACCAAAGCCATCCCAACAGCCAGAAAGTCAGAAAGTGAAGTGCTGTGCTTCATCTGTTTGCATTGTTTGCCCAAAAATAAGTCATTACATGTTATTTTAAAATGTTCTCTGAAACAGAACTTCAAATCAAAAGTGATACATTTGATTCAAACTACAGAAGCTGCAGATAATAAGTATTTCTCTAAAACATTATTAAGTTTTATGTAGACTATTGTTACAATATTTCCTGACAAAACAAAATAAATAAATAAAACTATATCGACTTTAGATAATAATAATTTAAGGTGCAATAGTTGTAGGTGTTGATATTTGTTCAGTTTATACCTTAATGCTGTACTCAAAAATGTATTTCCTAAATACTTTTAGTTTTCATTAGTGTTTTGAGGCCTAAATAAGTGTTAGGTTACAGTGTAATTGATTGTGTGACAACCTGTTAGCAAGTTGGAGGAGTGTGAAGGTTAGAACTAGAATTAGTGGTAAAATATAAACCTGAGAATGCAGTCTGGCTCCACAAATTCAACATAAAATTGGCATTTTTGCTACAATTTTGTGCAGAGGATTACACAGAAAGGCACGCCTCTACCTCCTGTGTGCACCATCCAGGTGGCTGCTTGCACTCTTTAAATTGAAAATGCTTTAATCTGCACTCTGAAATGAAAGCCAAAATTCACACTGTTTTGATAATCTTAAATGATATACCAAAGTATTGTCATTCAGAATTTTCAATCATAATAAAAATATGGCATTGGCAAAATATTTAACATATTCATCTTTGTGGATCTTATGTTTTTATAAACCTATATATAAACCTGACTGACAACCTCACCACCCATGAACCAACTGCACGTCACTGCAACCTTCATGTTTCTTTCAACACCTGACGTCAGTTTAGAGTTTGTTTTGTGTCAGTCCTAAAGATGCCCTGCAGGTTTGTTTGAAAGCTGGAGCATTGTGGCAGTCACAGGAGCTTCAATACACCAACAAAACACTGATAAATGTCATCAAAAGTCTTATGGGAAAACATTTCAGACTGTGTCTGGGCGGCAAAGCTCGGTGGCAAACAGCACCCGGAGAGACGACTTTAAGTGGCGTCAAAGGCAGAGGCACTTCCGATGTCAGCCTGCTTCCAGGGGAAACAATAGATTTGAATAAAGCCTCGCATTTTCCAAATTGATAATCCAGCCAACAGCAGGTTTCTCACTCAGCTCCGAGTGGTGCACCAGCAGTGTTAACCAGTAATCAAGTCACATCCGTCATCCCATTTCAAATTCTCCACCTCATGCACCCCCCCACCCCCTTTTGCCTGGCTTAACTCATCCTCTTGTGTTTTCCCTGAGTGACACTTGGAAGTCGAGAAGAGGCTTCGCTGGTTGCCCTTGATGAGAATCAGTTTCACCGGCCTGTCTGTTGCCAGTTTCAAGCTGATTAGTTATTGGGCCAATGAAAAGAAGAACACAGACTAAACAGCATTATATAAAATGAATGAATGAGTGAATGGATGAATGAATGAATGAATTACTTTTTTGGTTTGTTTTTTTCTCTCTTGTAAGAGCTGGATTTCAGAATTAGATACATTCACAAGCTTACACCTGCATTAAAGTTTTGGATTCTTTCTGGTTTAAGACGAAGATGTTCACTCTATTAAACTTATAGTGAAATTTCTCACACTTCCAAAGTGCTGCATTTCACCAAAGAGGCACTTAGTGACTGAGGTGACTGATAAATCTATTTGCTGCGTTAAATCCTCTTGCAAAAGCAGCTCCGGTGTTTACTGTTATATAAAACTTGTAAGCAGGCTTTCCTCATTAGTGGAAAGGGATTTAATTAAACATCACACTGTTCTGCACCCTTCCTTGTGACCCAGATTTTTGTTTCAATAAAGGAATAAAATAAAAAGTTTTCCTATGTTTTTATTTTTTTTATATGAATCTAATGATTTGCATACTTGTGATTTTTTTTCTTTTAGAAGTTTAAAGCTTCATTTATGACCGATGTGAGCAAAACTATAATCACACTCCTGAATTTATTTTATGTTCAGATTCAAATTTACTGGAATTCAGTTTAAAAAAAGAAACTTGCACTTTTAAATCACCAATTCAGATACATTTTTAGTATAATCATTTTAGATGAATGATTCAAATTTCAAGAAATTATTTAAACATTGTTTCCTAAGGCTTGATGGTGTTGAACCTAAACTTTAACACCAGCTTTTTTTTGTACTTTACATCACAACATCAACCATGCAGCATCCCTATACACACACACACAGTAGTAAATCTTAACTAAGACAATGGCACAACACGCAGCACACTCCAGCCAACACACCCAGTGGACACGGTCAGTTGTGGAAGAAATAAGAGATTAGTAAAAAAAAAATAAAAATTAACAAACATTGAAAATACAATTTAACCACACAGCCACTTTCACTTCACTTTCACTCCCACACTAAACTGTCCTTTCCAAAAAAATCCAGTTAGCTCCTCATTCAGCTGCCACAAACAGTTTAAAACAGCTTCCTAATATAAAACAGACCAGGTAATTGGCAACACAAAGCATATGATAAAGCTGAGTCTGCTTGATGTCTTCTTGAGACACAATCTTGACATGTAGTGACTTGATGGGTAAAGTACGGAGCCCGTCCAGTGACATGGTAGAAAAAGAAATTATCGCGAATTGTTTTTTTTCTACCATGTCACCAGAGGCTCTGTAGTAAAAAGGAAGATCTTCAAATAAAATTAAAAGACAAAACAAACAATGAAAAGATCTTCTTAAAGCCAACACAGATCCAAGAGCAAGACACTCTAAAAGGAAAAATACAATATATTAGTTTTAGTGTACACTTTATTAAACAGCATTTTAAATCCATTTATTGCTTTCAAAGAGCTGCTTAAAGAGGTAACACTAAGCGTGGCCAGTTAACCTACAGCAATACATTAACTTAATACAGAGAACAGCATGTGGAAATATATTAAGTAAAATGCACATTACTGAACTAATCAGAGTAACAGAGGGAAACTCAGGCCAGCATGACCCACAAAAAACTGCTTTGAATAAACAAATGCCAGAGAGAAGCTACAAAATCTGTGATGTAAAGAAAATCTGCAAATGTGACAAGAGTCAGGTAAATGGTTTGTAACCTTTGGGGGTACACATAAAAACCACCTGCTTACTCACAGCATTGCTGTTTTTACATATGGACTGAAGAAAAAAACATGTTCTGGAGAAATGAGATGTGAGAATCCACTAGTCTGCAGTCTTTGATTTTCTGAAACTATTTTACGCCAGGTCTTTGGTAAAATGTTCAGATCAGTGGGTGAGACAGTTTGTATAACAGTAGTTTTCTATTGTATGTACAGTACTACAAGTATGAATATGTTCAAGCTGATAAAAATGGCTGCATCACACCTGACCTATGTATTGCTTTCTATAATCTTATCAGTTTTATGAAGTTCATGTAGTGCCCAGTTGTAAAGTACTGAACACTTGTAGAAAAATCGAGTTTAAAACTACTTTCTTTGTGTCCTTAAAAATAATTTTGCTTTAAAGAGACGCAACAAATTCTTCCCCAAAATTAACCCCTAATTTACAGTAAATGTGGTTCCGCTCCTCTGAGGTGTGCAGTTCACTGCCATTTGTGTGCACCCCAATTTATATAGGGTCCGGTCTGCTCCGGTGCGAAGCGCAGTGGAGGTCCGAGAAGCGTGTGCAGGAAATGCGAAATCATACAATAAATCAAGTGATAAATGTGGAAGTCAAAGCAAAATAATAAATTCTGTGGAGCATGGATTCCTAACACAGTTTAATCTGCGATGCTGTCATCTTGTTGAAACTTCTAACTTCAAAATAAAATCCACGTGTAACGTGTGTATACATGTGCTGCACGCATGATGCCATCTGCTTCCCAAACAGAACGATACATTTTGACAGCATTTGTGTATAAATAAATCTATATATTTGTTGATATAGCTAGGATTTTAACATCTGCCTTTTGTGAATTATTTTGAAAATATAGATGTAGTGCTTGTTCTTTTCCTGTTGGTGCGATGTGATATTTGTAGATTGACTTCTGGAGCAGCTCCGGCAAATCTTATTTTGGCGGATCGTCATCTGCTTACTGCCACCCTGCGCCGCCATGCGGAGCCAGTGTACATACTCTCATTGATTATACTGATTGTGTATTTCATGCGGAGGTTGAACCAGACCGGAACCGCATCTCATGCAAATTATGCGACTATGTGTGACCTATGCTATCCTATATCTCATCAGGCTGTGACTGTTTGAGACTAGTTGGAAAGTAGCATTAAGGGGTGAGCTTCCAAAGTTTGAATTATTTACTGAGGTTCTAAATTTCCTTCCTTCTTTCCTTGTAAGCTCATATTCTTGTTGCTTTTTTTTCTCAGAATAGTTGCAGAGTTGTTGAGGGAGTCTCAAAGTCCTCTTAAACCATTTTCAGTTTAGTTTTTGTAACAGCACTATAGTTGTGTTTTAAAACCTGCATGTGTGCTAATGACAGAAAACATCTGAGGCTTATAGTCCTTAATGACCCCGTGTAACCAAGCTGATAATAAATAATAGTTCAATTTAGATTTCTTGTCTGTCTAGCTTCATTACAAAAGTGCACTTCAATAGATTAAATTCTGAATGTGAAGGGAGGGTGCCGAGGTGGGTCCAAACTTGGCAGAGGCGGGTACAATGTCAGCAAAATAATGTGCACGGCCTAGAGTACATTTTTGCAATCTACAGGGTGTACTCAGAAATAGTCTGTTATAAAGAAAAGCAATACACAAAACATATCTTGCTTTTCACAAACAATGAGAGTTCAGTGAGACTGCAACTTAAAATGTGTTTATTGTGGCACAAATCTGAATCACCAATTAGTCTCCAGCAGTTGCAGCCTAGCAAGTTACCAATTTTTACCAAATCTTTCCTACTAGATGTCTATGTATATGTACCAACATATACAGTCCTGCTCAACATTATTGGCACCCATAAAGTTTAAGTACATATAATGGAATATTTACTGAAGGAAATTC
>JARVJO010000164.1:27033839-27047726 GCA_031762555.1 Cynodonichthys magdalenae | reverse complement strand
TTGTATTGATGTATAGAAAATTGAAATGCTCCAAAAAATGGCTCTGCAACATCTAAAAAAGCAACAATAGGCTCAGGTGGACCTTTATAATGGTAGGACTTAAAGGGTTAAACGTTTTCAACAAATAAGAAACTGAAAAGTGGGAAAGTCACTCCAGAAGTTCAGTGAGGATCTCTGAATGATCCAATGTTGTCCTAAATGACTGATGATGATAAATAAAATCCACCTGTGTGTAATCAAGTCTCTGTATAAATGCACCTGCTCTGTGATAGTCTTAGGGTTCTGTTTAAAGCACAGAGAGCATCATGAAGACAAAGGAACACACCAGGCAGGTCCGAGATTCTGTTGTGGAGAAGTTTAAAGCTGGATTTGGATACAAAAAGATTCCTCAAGCTTTAAAAATCTCAAGGAGCTCTGTGCAAGTGATCATATTGAAATGGAATGAGTATCAGACAACTGCAAATCCATAAGGACCCGGCCATCTCTAAACCTTCATTTCAAACAAGGAGAAGACTGATCAGAGATGCAGCCAAGAGGCCCATGATCACTCTGGATGAACTACAGCTGAGGTGGGAGAGTCTGTCCACAGGACAACAATCAGTCGTACACTGCACAAATTTGGACTATGGAAGAGTGGCAAGAAGAAAGCTATTTCTCAAAGATTTTCATAAAAAGTCTATTTTAAAATTTGCCACAAGCCACCTGTGAGACAAACATGTGGAAGAAAGTGCTCTGGTCAGATGAAACCAGAATCAAATTTTTCTACCACAATGCAAAACAATATGTTTGGTGTAAAAGCAACACGGCTCATCACCCTGAACACACCCTCCCCACTGTCAAACATGGTGGTGGCAGCATCATGGTTTGGGTCTGCTTTTTTTTAGCAGGGACAGGGAAGATGGTTAAAATTGATAAGAAGTTGGATGGTGACCAAAAAATTTCACAAGGCACTGTACATTGCCCAGGACACTCCTTCAAAAACTTAAAAAAAATAAGAAAAAATAAATTTTTATAATGAATATTATACGTATATAATATATATATATATATATATTATTTAAGTGAATTCATATAAATTCTTATATACTCCCTTAAAAGGCAAGTTATGTTGCGTAAGGTATGTTATATTACGCAAGTTACAGTGGGTTGCATTATTATTGCATTTTAAACATGCAATTAGTAGATTTTAACATTTTATGCTTTTTAAGGTTTTGTTTGTTTTTAGTAATTTTTGCATCTTCTTTTTTTAGTGTCCTTCAGAGCATTATATGCAGACTTGTGAAACTTCTTTCTTTCTTTCTTTCTTTCTTTCTTTCTTTCTTTCTTTCTTTGGTTTGCTGAGCTAACCACTTTCTTTTTAGTTTGAGTAACTATTAGTGGGATCAGTGTGTTTTGAGAAGAAAAATATCAAAAGATGTGGAATGTCAGCCTTTATGAAAACCCTTTTAGAAACTGAAAGGTAGAATAAATGAGTAAAAAATAAAGTAAAATCAAAATCTCCATCATAGTACTTGCAATTTTTTATTAGAAATTTAGATTTTGGGGGCAGTTCACTATATATTCTGTCTTTTTGCCAGCAGGTTTTTGTACCTTGTCAATTTCTAGGTGTAATAGCAGGTTACTTTTTTCAAATGTTGGAACACTTTGTCCACACTTGTTACTGAGTAAATCTGGATTTTGAATATCAACGGTTTAATAGTTCCCACATCATGCTTAAAGAGCCCCTCTTTCTAGACTTGCTCATATTTTAGCATTACAACAGTGTTGCCACAAGTTGTTCTCTGTCTTAATCTATAAATATCTTGTTCCAGTAGCCTGAGCAGAAGACAACTGGGACATTTTCTCAGTTGCAAAATATTTCTGCTTTAGACAAATTATGGTCATGGACATTTTATCAAGTAATGTTGTTTAATATCTGGTATATATGTATGTGAGAACGTTGTTTAACACTGTTATCAGTGTTGGATTCAATGCTTCACTTTCTACTAATCACTTTTGGCCAACCTCATTAGAGTTCTCAGCAGAAAGAAAACTAAAACAAAAACATCATTGTACTTTAATTTATTTATTTATGTTTTATCCTGTCACATTAGTATATGCAACAATGTTCTTACAAGACATGCACCCCACTCAGATGATTAGATTATGTGTGCTCCTATATTTAAATGTGCCTCCTTCAGTTTTGTAATTTTGATGAGATCTTTATCACTGTAAGTTGTTAATGTTTTTAGTTTCAAACAGAAAATGGGGTTGTCTAGATTTGCCCTTAAAACAACAACAAAATCTATATATTTGTACCACTGTGATGTGCATTTTTTATAGACGTGTCTGTAAAAACCCATGTAGCCTGGCCCCCATCATCCTTGAGACATGTTTTAATGTCTGTTCACTTCAGGCTAGCTTGGTTGGCATCTGTTTCTGCCCTGGGCCCTAAGCCAGTGTGTTGGATAAAGTAAAGGTAGAGTTATCTGAAATAGTGTGCTCTGGAACAGATTTATTCTCCAGGGGAAAAGTATCATCTCCGTGGACAATGTTAACTTTTAAAAGAAAATTAATTTAACTGGGAATACATATTGTGTTTCTGGAAACTATGATGTAGCAAGGACTCATAATTAAAAACGATACTCTCTAAATTTGAACAAATACATAAATCAACAATTTGTTGTGATCTGTTGGTTCCTAAAGAACGGGTTGTGAATGATTGTCAGCTGCTTTGTCTCCGATCCTGTTTGTGGTGTTTATGAACAAGATCTCAGGGCACAGTCATGTCGAGAAGGATGACTGCTTTAGGAATGTCAGGGTCTCTTTCAGCTTTATCCAGATGATGTGGTTCTGTTGGTATCTTTTACCTAGCGTGCACTAGGGTGGGTTGCAGCTACGAGTGAAGCAGCTGTGATGAGGGTAAACTCCTCAAAATCAGAGGGCTTGGTTCTTATCCAGAAATGGGTGGTTTGCCCCCTCTTGGTTTGAAAGGGTGTTTGTCTTAGGTGGAAGAGTTTAAGCATCTGGGCGTTCTGTTTCTGATGGAGCGGGAGATGGATGGACAGATTGGGGCCTTGTCCTCAGTAATGAGTGTGTTGTTTCTGTAGGTCATGGTGAACACAGAGTGGAGTCGAAAGGCAAAACTCTTGAGTTACAGCTCTTTCTATGTTCCAACCCTCACTTATGATCATATGGCTTGGATCATGACAAAAGGCGGATTTACACTACATGCGTCTCTGCTCCACTGCGCTGTGGTGCGCAGTTTGCAGCTGTTCGTTTGCACCCCAATTTATACAGCGTCCGCTCTGCTCCGGTGCGACACAGAGGAGGGAGCGCGTGCAGGATGGAGATCCCGTGATAAATACAGCGATAAATGAGGTAGTCAGAGCAAAAATTAGTTAATTTGGTGAAAGACAAACTCCAAACACAGCTGAAAACATAGATATAAAGGCTTTGATATCTTTGGTTGAAACTGTATTGCTGTCGTCTTTTTGAAACTTCTGATTTCAAAATAAAATCCACGTGTATCGTATTTACACATATGCTTCATGCTACATGTTGCCATCTGCTTGCCAAACAGAACCATACATTCCGACAGCATTTGTGTAGAAATATATCCATATATTTATTAATATAGCTGGGATTTCGACAAAATAAGTCTGCCACTGCTGAATTATTTTGAAAATTTGGATGTTGTGCTCATTCCTTTTCCTGTTGGTGTGATGTGATCTTTGTAGATTGACTCCAGAGCAGCTCCGGCGTCCGGCAAAAATAGGATTGAATCTAATTTTAGCGGACCGCCATCCGCTCACCGCTGCTGTGCGCTGCTGTGCGCCACCGTGCGGAGCCAGTGTAAATACTCTCATTGATTATAATAGTTGCGTATTTGCTGCGGAGGTCGGACCGCAGCGCAGCGGAGCGGAGACGCATGTGGTGTAAATCTGCCTTAAATAAATTGACATCCTGGATACAAGCAGTCAAAATGAACTTTCTTCATTGCATGCTCAGCCTTAGAGATAGAATGAGGCTCAATCATCCAGGGGGAGCTTAGAGAAGAGCTGCTGCTCCTCCACATTGAAATTAAAAAGTCAGTTGAGGTGTTTTAGACATCTGATTAGGATGCCTCCTACAGAAGCCTCCCATTGGAGGCTCTTTGCATATCCCACTGTACGGGCCTATAACTCACTAGAGGGATCTTCTCTGGCCTGGGAATGCCTCAGGATCCCATAGAAAAGCCTGGAGAGTGTCACTGGGGAGAGATATTTATGGGTTTCTCATTTGGACCTATTCCCTCTGCGACCAGACTTTGGAAAAAGTTAATGGACATCTACTGTTTACAACAAAGATTAAAGTTCAAGTTTAGCCAAGATTTTACCAAATTTAACAATGTCAATAATATATTAGTTACTTTAAAGTCAAACTCAGGTCTCTCTTTGTTGGCTCTTCAAACTAACAGAGATGGAACAGCAAAAAGCTGCTCAGAGCTCCATCACATTTATTCAACTGTGGCTTTTAAAAAAGCCCAGAAACATCGTGTTGGCAGCTATATACTTATCATTTTATACTTGTATATTAATTTTTTGCATTGAAACATAAAGGCCACTGACATGTCATTTTACAAATCATAAATTGTTGTACAATAATAATGAAACAATGTTGTGTGCCAATAATTAAGTTTTATTGTTTCAACAGCATTTGTCTTTGCTGAGTAGACAAGTTCAACCATTAAGGTATTGTTATCAATACAATGCACACTTATAGGCCATTACAATTATTATCACCTGCCTAGTATGGTGCAGGCGTCACTTGTACCACTTAAACAGATTTAACCTGTCAAGTCACAAACTCCAGAAGAGCTTTTAAAAGGTGCTGTCATCTCAGGACCCAGAAAGATAGCAGTAAATCCTTTAAATCCTGTGAGTTTTAAGGTGGGGCTTTTTATCAGACAACTTTTTTCCACAGCAACTTTCACAGAAGATGGATTAGATCAAGATTTGTAAACTCTTAAGGCTAAATAAAAGTCTTGAACTCTTTGTTTATAAGTACGTCTTGCAAGTGGCGCCAATCACATTTACTTGCTGAAAATAAGTATATGTGAACCATGACAATGTTTAGGTAGGAAGCAAAAATTGAGGTAACATCCAATGGAATAATAGGCATTATCCTTCTTTTTGACAACTAAACCTTACTTGTCAAAAAATAATGAGAGCAAATGGCATCAACAGGTGATAGAAAAAAAAGCTACTGTCATTTTAGACAGCATCTAACAAAGGCACAAAACATCCTAATTGTCGCCTTCGTTTAGAGAGTGGTGGAGTCTAGGTCAGGCATGTGCACAGAAACTCTGTCACATTGAGATTTGGGGAGTTTAGATGGCCAGGTAAATGGCCTAGGCCACACATTGCCTTCCATTTAGCATATTGTTGCAGTATTTGAAGCCTGTGTGCCCATTTAAGTTGGTGAGTTGAAGGATGGGGGCTTTGTCTTCAAAGTGTTTGTGCTGAACACATGCAGCCTGACAATTTTCCAGCTGTAATGAGAACAAAAGACATTAAAACCATTGATTTATTGGCTTTAATGTTGTGAATTATCTATGAGCCACTGTCACCAGCATCTGTTTGTTTATTTCATTTTATCAGATGTTATCCTCAAGACAGACTTACATAAAACTAATTTAGTGGTGCTGGATGTTTTTTTTCCTCCCTGGTGCCAGAAGGGAATGGGCACTACTCTATATAGAAATGTGTTAATTGCCACAGACTTCACTTTAAAGTATGGTTTAAGGGACAAACAAACCCACCCTTTGAGTCCAGATTTTCTCTAGAAGTGTACACATTTCTTTCTTTCTTTTTTTTCTCGTGACAAACAAAAATATCTCAGAGGGCTTCTGGGGCAATCAAATATATCAGTAATTCCTAATTACCCATCAGGAATCTGCTTAAGCACCAACAAAACCCAATCTGTGTGTCTGCATGTATTCTCATTAGGGCATTCATCAGCAGATTGTTAAAAGCAATATAATTTAGAAAGAGTGGATTAACAGCATTTCACATCTGCTGCTAATTATTTCAATACTCTCAATTATTATATCAGTCTGATGCATTTAGTTTGTGTTACATTTTGCATCTTTACTCAAACTGAAAAGCATTGATATATCATCAGACATGCATTAAACCATTTGAGTTTCTGTGTGGTTGTCCTGTTTCGTGCTTTGGAGTGATGTTCATGTAGGGTTTTGTGCTATGTAAAACTGTACCTTTGCTAAAAATATTTAAAAAAATGTTTTCTATTTTCTTTCAGTCACTGAAAAATGATGAGTCAGTGGCCAAGAAAGATGTGCAGAGAATCCTGGAGCTCAGCCATAAACAGAGGTAAAGTGGGGCATCACGCATGAATAGGAGTTGTCGACAGAGACGTTCTTCTCATGAATTTCATAAAAAAAAAAGTTGATTTTGACTTTAAAACCATTTTGACTATGATTCATTAATAATCAATTTTCAATATCACGGTACCAAAAAGGCAGATAATGTACTTGTTTTGATGTAAGGAACCATTCCATAGCATTTTAAGTGAATCACAATGTCTATATGATACTATGGTTGGGTTGTTTAAATAAAGGTAACAACATATCCCAGTAAAAAAAAAAATAGTAATAAATAAGCATTGGCTTGTGTATTAGACAAAACAATAACGAACAATGAAAGAATAAACCTTAGACACAGCCACAAAAGCAACAATAAAAGAGATCTGTCTAGTGCACATCTCTTTCATTGAAACTAAAATGTAATTTGGACTGGTCCAGGTACTTGTATCCTGAATCGAGGTTTACACAAAAAAAGTAGCTTGTTTTCAATAAGCTAATATGTGTATTTCCACTTTGTTCATTTAATTGGTTTATGGTTTATTTGCCACTTGAACTTATGATTACCAAAGTTGGCCTCTCACTGAGCTGAAACTGTTGGAGACTAGTCGATGACATAAATTGATTCAATATTGCAAGAAGATAAGCAGTTTTTTTTTTCTTCTGTTTGTATCTCTATGAATTTGATTGAAGTGATCAGAAGCTGTATTTTGTACAGTCAAATGTTAAAAATCATTGCATATTTTTGTGTTTTGCATATTTATTAGTGGCCTATCTTGATCCACCTGCCTTGATCAATTTGTACCCACCTTGGCTGGCAGCTGCTCCTGTATTTAAGTTTTATTCTAATGGAGTGTACTTTTGAAAAAAAAAACGTTAAAAATAAAATACATTAATAACATGAAAATTAAAATAAGATTTAAATCATTTTTTTATTTTAATAAGTAATATTTTACATCCGGATGTCAAAAGAGAACTCCTGTGATGGTGTCAAACTAAAACTATTTTGTTCTAGAAATTGGTTCGAAATTACATTAACAAAATCACAGTGTTTTTAAGACAAGTGACAACTATGTAACTATTTTAGGTTGGCATTTATTGTAAATGGTAAATGGACTGTACTAATGTAGCACCTTTCTATCCAACCAGGATACTCAAAGCACTTTACACTACAATCTGTGCCCTCATTTGCCCATTCACACAGCACTCTCTATACAAAGCTAACATGTACAATCACCTATGGAGACTAATCAGTGCCAGTCACATTCATACACTGATGGGACACACATCAGAGGCATTGGGGGTAAAGTGTCTTGCCCAAGGACATAACTGAGACAGCTGGAATGGGGGATCAAACTGGCGACATACCGGTTCCAGGACGACTGAGATCTAACAGAAACTTTTTCAAAGAGAGTTCTACAAAAGGCTGAAGTCATTATCCACTCTCCAAATCACCCACTTCATGGGGAAATTGAACTGCTACCATCTGGAAAGAGATTTAGGCAACCCAAATCAAGAACCAATAGATGGAAAAACTTGTTTTTTAGCCAGGCCATTGTTTAGATAAATTTTAAATTTAATAAAGCCTAAATTTGTCTTTAAGCCTGTTTTATTATTTATTTTATTTTTTTAACTGTTTTTTTGTTGTCTTCTGTGATTGTGTTTCTATTTCTACACCTTGCTGCAAGGAAAATTTCCCTAAGGGGGCAATAATAAAGTGATGGTGATGATGAGAACCTTGGTAATTTTCAAACAATATCCTGTAGACTCCTGTATTGTTGCCAACAGTCATATGAGTGAGATGCTACCATAAAGAGGTAGAGGTCAGTTTGATAAACAGAGACCAAAATTTGAGGACATTTACAAGTTTGAATGTTATGTTAGTGGAGGCTGGTTAAAGATAAAACATGGATTTTGCAGGGGAAAAATCTAAACTGTTTTATTATTTGTAGAAAAGGCATGTTTATGTTTTTTCTCAAAACCTACAGCTAAAACTTGAAATACCTTTTTGCTGGCAAAGCTTGTTGTACTCTGTATAGTCGAGGGTGTTTGTGTAAAGAAAAAAGGCAGTTGGTCATTTCATAAATCAATTATAAATCTCCCTTACATGTTTGGAAGTAATGAGCCTGTCTTCGTTTTGTTAAAGCACATAAACCATCTGCGATTTAGTGGTTTTTTGGGGAGTTTTTGCAAGCAGGCTAAAAAAAAAAGGGATTTATCTAAAAAGCTTTTCCAGTTAGAAGTCTCTGATTAATGATGTGTGTAATGAGTCTGTTCATGATTAGGACTTATTTGTAGCCTCACATGCTCTCTGAAATGTCAGCCTGATTGAAGTCCAGCCTCTCGTGTGCAGTATCTTGATAGCCAATCAATAGTCCATCACAAGTCCATGGCAGCTCTCACATGCCATCAAGCTAAAAAGCATAAAGCAGCAGCCTGGCGCAGTGTTGCTTACCTAGCATTTTGTGAAGCATAGTTTTTTCAGGGTGTTATTAATCCACCTTTGGAAATCCACGGCTGCCAAGAGCAATTACTAGCTGACTCCATCATGGCGGATGCAGACAGGTGATTCATTGCAAGTCATTTATTTTTGACAACTCTTAACAGAGATTTGATTGCTTTCTGAAAATAATTTTGCAGCAAACTGCAATGCAACAAAGATGTTTACCAACAGAAGAGACACCTGGAGCTAAAAGGTTTCATTTTAGGGCTTTAACAATTAGCTCAAATACGATTAAACTTATCGTTTTGGGGGGGAGGGTATGCTAAGTATCCTGTGTGCTGTGCACACTTTTGTAGTCAAGATGTTGCCTTCCTCTCATGCCTATTCTGACAGTTTGAACCATGTTGATCTAATTTGTGCAGCAAAATGTTTCCATGTCTTGGATGCAGTAGATGGGATTATATTAAAAAAAGGAAAAAAAAAACAAAAAACAAGAGATGGTTGGCTGGTTGCTGTAAAAGAAAACATTTGCTAAACTTGAGCAAACAGACAGACAGGACAACTATAAAATAAAAAGTGGTAAGTGACTGTGGAGCACTAAGACCCCCACCTAGTGTTGCTGTACCGTCACTTTATGGCACCATCGTCTGACTGTAGCTCACAACTTTTACTTTTAAACTTGAAGCCGTGCTTAAAAATAGTAAACCGACTCCTGTTTAGAATTGAACTTTGATGCCTTAGGTGATCTGATTTCTACAAGCACGTTTGAAAGCATTGACCCACATCACTAGCCTACCTAATTCATAATTCATTGTGCACTGCTGTTATCCCTGCACGGTAGCATCAAACAGTACGGAAATAGCCACAGCATTCCAATGCACAACATTTACCATTCATGTTAGAAGAATAACAGATGCAGGACCAGGCCTCATACAGCAAGCATAAAATTGTGGAGCTTACATAAGTTTGACTGGCTCAAGTTAAAACACTGCATATGTTTTATACATATTCTCATTGACTTCACCAAACAATTAGCCATTTCTACTATCTTCCTAAAAATGTTTAAGTAAACACTAAGTTTTTCAGGAAGAGAAGAACCAAACCATATTTGAATATTTCATTTTCAAAAACAAAATCAATAAAATAGGCAGTTTTCTTTATATAAAAGAGAAACATCAGTTATTGAATCAAATGTAATTGAAAAATCAAAACCAAAGTAGTTTTGATGTGCAGAGGTTTAAACAAGGTTATTGTAGATTTTTTTTGTTTACTCAAGAGGATGAACCATTGGTTCTGTAATGTGAAACTTTCTTTGCACAAATCACTTTGTCTCCTCTAAGCAGTGTACTTAAGAAAGGCATTCTGTGGTGGAGCTGTAAAGGCCTCTGAGAGTGTGAGGAAGGATGTGCTAACAGGGTGTTTCTCACTTCCCCACCACTTGACAGAGAGGAGATGAAGTCCCTCCAGGCAGCCCTGCAGAAGCAGCTGGATGAGGCAAATGAGAGAGCTGAAAAGCAGCAGGCCACGGTAAGACAAAGCTGACCTCACCATCAGCGCTGGGTCTCCACTAACCAGCCTCGTCACCTGTCATACAGGGCTCCTTAGTGATCCAGGCTCATTACACAGCAGCTGGCTCTTGCATCCATCTCACAGCTCGTATTTGAAACCATCAGAAATGGCAAGAGAAAGCCTCATGCAACCTCTTTTTGGTTTGGGCACATGTCTATAACCCTAATGGTTTATTTTTAAATAATACAATAAAAGATATCAGAATGTTTCTGTAAGAAGTAAATATTAATTCTAGGGAAGTAATCATTATTTTTCCTCCTAATTTTAAATGTAGCCTCATAATTAGTGAAATTATTAGCAATTATTTTGTTTTTGTTGTTTCATAATTTTTTCACAGTAATTATATACAACAGAAAAATTTACAGAAAAAAATAACACTCAGAACTTTTTTTTATTGTTTTTTTCACTAAACAAGTGTTATAATCCAGGTATTACTAAATTTTGCTAGCCCAAAAGATTTCATGTTTACAAAACCTTGACAGCAAAATGAATGAAAAGTCGGAAACATATTCTAAAACAAGAAAGAATATTACTCTAACTTGAGTCATTATGTCAACCAGTTAACTCATAAGGTTTCTGGAATAGCCCTTTGACAACCAAGCAATTTTTTTTAATTGCACTTAATTTTTTATGGAAAATAAACTAAATTTAATTCTGACTGTACAACTTATTGCAATTTCTCAAAATTCATTACCAACTACTGTTTTATAGTTGTAGATATTGTCATGAAAATTTGTTGGGAATAAATTATTTTGGTGACTTCATTAAGACAAGGTGGGACAGAAACAATAATAACCAGACATAAATAAACTTAAGAATTAAAATTAGAAAAGGTACCAGTTTGTGGGTTGAAACACATTTAAAGGGACAGTTCATGCGATTGGGAATTGCCAATTTATATTTTTTGTCTTACTCAATTGTTCCACATAACGACCCTTAAACCACTCTAACAAAGCACCTTACACTTGTGTGTGTGTGTGTGTGACTGTTTTTTTTTTGTTACCTTTTAAGAATATTCTCTGGTACATTTTAAACTCCTTCCTTTTCAGAAATACTTGTCCTTTTAGGAACCAAAGACCAGTCTTATTATGTTTCTCTGCTTCAACACACCTGTTTTGAATGAATGGATGATTACCAGGCTTCTGCTGAGTATTACAGATTTTTTCATGAACATTGCAGATTTTTGAGTGTCATGATACAGATGAACACCCAGAGAGGTTGACATGTATGTGCTTGTACAGTACAGCTCGAACAGTAACAACATTTCCCATGGTTGTAAATCACTATCTTGTGGGGTAATTAGTGCCATGACATCCTGTCCATTACCCACCTGACCATCATGTGGCTCATTAAGGTTCTTGTCACCTGTGGGTTTTTTAATCTCTCATTTATGATGCGAGAGCCACAATCAAGATGTAACATGTAGCAATTTAGCCTGCACTAGATGTGACTTGTTAAAGGTATGGACAATTTATATAGCCCATTATGGTAACAAGACAATTCAAAGTGCTTTACAGGATGCAATTTTTATTCAAACTTATTTAGATTTTTTTTTACTGTAACTTGAGTGCTTGCTCTACAACAACATTAAATTCTTGTTATGTTCTGCTTGAACCTCCACCCCAACCATGTGGCTGTTTAAGCTGGGTAGAAACATTTCCGGCAAAGTGATAGTGCTATCTGAACCTTCTAATGTAGGATTTTTAGGGGCACATTTTAAACAGAGGGTGGTGTCTGTTTTTTGTAAAAAAGAGCCAACAACAATTGATAATATGTTGGCTTAAATAGTACCTCGTTTTGTATTAGTTTGTACAAAGGCAAGTAACATGATTTGTCCATGTCTAAACTATGTGAAATGTAACATTTAGATGAAGCTGCACTAAACTGTGTCAACCTGTGAGTCTGGCTGTCTTGTGTTATGTTTAGGGCTTTTGGGGCAGTTTTTCAGTTTCCCCTAAGGGTTTTGGACTACTTGCATCATCGTACTGCATATAAAAAAACACTCAGCTTATGGCTGAATGCTTTATCCTTGAGACAAAACAGTTTTGTTTGCAAATTCCTTCTATGCTGAGGACTGAAGTAAATATTATATATTGACTAATCCTTCACTTGCCATAGTATTTACATTTTTTTGTGTCTGTTGTCTGGCAAAGTACTTGGCATGCATGTGTCACTTTTAAAATATAAAACATACTAAACAAAGAGCCTGTTGTTTAAAGTAATTTGAGTCTTAAATTATGTCACTTATAGCAAAATTACAAAAATCATACACATTAAGATGGCAATGTTTTGTGTTTTACTTGTTCTAACTTTTTTTTTCACAACTCCCTCAGGCTGTGGCATTGACTGAAAGGCTCAAACATGAACCTTGATGTTATCGTGCCCTGTTTGGGGATGTGAGTCAACTGGCGAGACACAGTTTACTATTCCCTCGGGTGTATACCTGGCATGAGGTCACCAGCCCCATGAATTTCTTCTTTTTTTTGTCCTCAGGACTATCTTAACAACCTTTCCCAAGGACACACAAAAACTGAGGGGGGAAAAAAAATCCTTTTTTAGAATAAATAAACAGACAAATCCCAAACCACAACCTATCTGTTTTATACACACAACAAATTATTTTGTTTGGCTGCCCATGCCATGAGTTTGCCATCTGCGGTAGGTGTTTGAACCTCCATTTGGCTGAAACAAAGACATAAACAGAAGCTTCATGCCTGCACCAACAAGACATGCTGAGCTGTTGATAAAAGGATTGGCATAAACAAAGATATCCCTCTGATGTGATAAAAATACAGTCCATTAAATCAGGCACTTTGTGTAAAATGGGCATTTGCCTTCTACACAAATAAAATGCACTGTGTTTCCTACAGGAAATCAGAGAGTTTACAATCTTAAAACAATGTTACACATATATTCATAACTTTGTGAGGGTTGAACAAAAATAACCTAGGTGACATTTTTTGTCAAGCAGACATTTGAACAGCAGGCACTGTTTTAAAGGTGGTACGTTTTATGTTTTTTCTGTATTTTTTCTGCCTCTCTGGCACAGCCAGCTTTAAAGAAATTGTGTTCTTTCATTGCAGTAGCTTAAGCTATAGTGATTCAATGTAAACATATCCATATTAAGTAAATTAAATACAGTAAATCAAGTGTGGACTGTTTTATGTCTGCTTGTACTGTAGCTTATTTTTTTCTTCTAAAGAAGGTGTATACATGTTTTTGCTACCTGGTAGGGAAGATTTTGAACCCTTTTTCCAGTACACACAGCCTGGTAAGACCTATCCTTTTGGGGACAAAAGCCTGGTCCTCATTGGGGGTAATACCATTGGTTGGTTAAGGACTAAGGTGTGAATTGAGTTTAGGCTAGGTTTAGGGTCAGGTATGTTTGTGTGAGGTTTAGAGTAAGGGGTCATAAGCCGTGTTTCCATCCAATTTAATTCGAATTTAGAGCGAATTTTTTAAAATTTTGCAAAAAGGAAATGAATAATAAATGCGACTCAAGACGTGTTTCCATCAACTAGCTTGATGCGAA
>JARVJO010000164.1:26977481-26988280 GCA_031762555.1 Cynodonichthys magdalenae | reverse complement strand
GCTGCATATAAAAGATGTATTTTTTTTTTTTAGTTTCTGCTTCTCTGGGGTTCTCTGGTGAACTAAAGGCATTTATTATTTGCATACTGTATAGCTACAGCCCTGCAAGGCGTTACAACGCACGAGGTCCAGAAATCCAAAAATATCTTACAGTTATAAATCAACAAGACCCTGTGAGACGTTGCTGGGTTCCATATGGAGGCTTTCAGTGTTTATGCTCACATCATTAGCAGCCCTGTGAATAGCTGTGTATCAGGCTATCATAGAGGCAGCCTCTGTGTTGGATGTGCCCATCGATGTGAAGCAGCAGAATCAGACAGTGCTGGTCACTAGCTGGCGGAGAAGTGCTGCTCTGTTTGTGTGTGCTGTTAACCGATGATGGTCCAGAGCTAGTTGCCAGTCTGAAAACCTGCATGTGTGTGATGGGAGTAGGAATTCAGGCCTAGACAGTGGGCAAGATGCCAGTGCAAGACTGCATCATTGTGTGGACTATGCAGTTCAGTGAAGGGTAGAATTGATATTTTCTTCCTCTCAGTAGGGCCTTCCTTTAAGTCCAAGCTTTGCGCAGGGAACACTCACAAAGGAGTCTCCTGCTGCAGCTGGAAGAATCCTGCTACATGATCTAAAACCAATTTTGCTATTTGAATAAGCTAACACTTATTTCCTTATCTTTCTCATGCAGTCCAAAAAAATCCAGGCTCAACTGAAAGAACTGCGGTACGGGAAAAAGGATTTAATTTTTAAGGTAAGCACAAACAGAAGGTGGGTGGCTTTATTGTGTCTTCAGACCAGTGGTAAACAGCAACTCCTGGCCATCTTCAAAGGATGGTGCCATCGCAGACGGTGCTGTAATTAATTCAGCCTGCAATTACAAAGTCGCCTCCAGCAAGACACCAGCCTGCAAAGTCAATTGGACATTGCTTAAACTACATACTGCTAAGCCTTGTCCCCTGATCCCAACCTGAACAGGACACAGCCTATTCTTTTTAATCAAGAGAAGTATGTGGATGAATAATGTGGACAGCAGTGGATAAACTTGGTACAGAATCATTTGCTAGATTGTATGAAATAATCTTCAAGACACAAATTACTTATGACACCATGTATTGCAACATTTCTGTGGGTGGCACTTATTTTAGGGCATCAGAAATGTGTCTCTTATTCACAACCTCCCTTTGCAAGCACAAAACAACCAGTGGTAAACAAGAAACCGCAGGCCATATGCACATACTCCACTGCCTTCTGGATTGTGAGGACTAAATGTTCCCAGATCTGAGTGAGCACGTAATATTTATTGGCATTCACTGGTACAAGCGCTGACCTTTCAGGCCTTGTTTGCACGGTTAAAATGTCAGGCTCCATGCCTGCCACAATGCCTTGTAATATGGTTTCATAAATGTATGTTTTAAAGCTTTAAGGGTATCATTTCTGAACTTGTGTCAGAGAAACAAATCTTTTTTTTAATGGGCTTAAAACCTAATTCACTAAGTTTTATGTTTTGCCTTATCAGATGAATTTATTGTCCCTGGATGTCCTTTTCCTGACTCAATTTTCAGCCTATGAATGATGAATGTATCGACTTGTTTGCTTGGTGTCACTTCTCGTAAATCTTTGTCTCTAAATTGCATCAGTCGGTCACATGAAACAATTTTATAGCTCAATGTCAACCAAACATTTTATGTGTACTTTTACAATGAGGTCTACATTGATTTGCAGCCACAGAAGAATGAGACTAATTTGGTCTTGTGTGTGTGTGTTTGTATATGTTTTTGCTACCTGGTGAGAACAATTTTTGACCATTCTTCCTGTACACACAGCCTGGTGAAAATCCACTGTTCCTTATGACAAAAGCCTGGTCCCCATCAAGTGAAATACCATTGGTGGACTAGGGGTTCAGTTTTGGACTAAGGTGTGAATTGAGTTTAGGTTAGGTTTAGAGTCAGGTATGTACTGGGGTGGTTAGGTTTATAGTAAGGGGTCAGGGTTAGGCTATAGAAATGACAGGTAAATGAATGTAAGTCAATGCAAAGTTTCCATGAGGATAGAAGAACAAATGTGTGTGTGTAGGCAAATTTTTGCTACATCCTGGAAACCAATTTCCAGTAAAAGGCAGCCTTATGGGGGTCGAATGTGCATTGCGGGGACCAAAGCCCGGTTGCCACGGGTATGGTTGCTAATTTTGGGCATGGGCTTTGGTTAAAGACCAAGGCGTGAATTGAGTTTGGGTTAGCTTCAGGGTCAGGTATGTACCTGTAAGATTAATTTTAGGGTAAATGGTCAGGGTTAGGCTATAAAATTACTAGAAAATGAATGGAAGTCAATCCACGGTCCCCACTGGGATATAAAAACAAACCTGCCTGTGTGTGGACCTGGCTTTTCTGACCTTTTAAGGACAGTTTCTGGTATAAACATCTACCTTGTCAGGACCAGTAATACTTTTGGGACCAATGGTTGGCTTGTGGAATGCCATGATTTGTTAATGGGTTAGATAGAGGCTGTATCTTAATATAGGGACTGCAGCCTACCTAGACCATGGCCTACTGAGGCAACGCACTTTGCAGTCCAGTTGGTTAGCTAGGCTGCATAAACAGATGTGAAATCAGTTGGTCTAGTCTTTGGGTGACGTGTATGTGTAACTACGCACTACCCTGTTACCACTGTGATATTTTTTTTTATATCACTTGCCTTCAGACAAAGGGTGCATTCACACCAGCCCTGTTTAGTCTGCTTTAATCAAACTCTAGTCCATTTGCCTGGTAAGTCTGGTTCATTTGGGGAGGTGTGAATGTGTAATCAAACTCTGATTTGGACCAAAAAAGCAACCTCTGGTCCACCTGCAAATGTAGGTCTTGGTTAGTTTGAAGCAAACTCTGGTGCGGTTTGATTGCATGTGTGAATGCCAAGCGGACCGGAGACCGCTCCAACAGCAGGAAGCAGACTATAACACAGGTCATTCTGAGCAATAATAGTAAAGTTAGTCATATCTTGTACTTTGCTCAATGTCTATAAGGTAAACATCACTGCTGTGAATCAGATGCGCTCCTTCTCGGGGAACGCCGCCTCATACAGAGCTGTCTCAGCCACCTTGTGTGGGAAACAATATTATCCATGGTTCTGCCTCATTTTCCTCTCATGTTGAGCCCAATGTTGAAGACTATTTGGCACATTTGTCAAAAACAAAATAATAAATCCTACCTAATCCTAAAATCTGACGTTACTCCGTGTTTGTTTACATTTTTGTGAAGAAGGAAGTTGTGCTCTATGTATTCTCCTGAGGTTTTTGTGTTGTTTCCTTCAGTGGTACTTGGTGCGGTGCCACCACAGGCGAGGGAGGGAACAGGTTCTTCAGAGGCTTTAGTTCGTTTGACAAAGTGCAGTGTAAATGCAAACCACACTAACTGAAAATGTAAACAAATCTTGCATCTTTGGTCCCTAGTCAAACCAAGTCTACTGGACTATCAGGTGTGAATATACCTTAACATGCATGGAGACATGTATTCACACATTTTTTTCACTGGATGAATAACTTTACAGTTAAAATGTTTTAAATAAATACACACACACACACACACACACACACACAAACAATAAATAAAAAAATATTCATTTGGGTTTAGCTCCAGTATTATTACTTGCAATTTTATTTACCATCACATTTCAGCAGAAATTTAGTCAAATTGTTTGGTCTGTGATGAATTTCCAAACTACAACTTGATAAATTAAAAATCCATCATCTTTGATATACTCAGATGCAATCTTCATTTTGGGGATTTTATAGGCTGCGTTGTTGGACGCATAAAGAGCTGACAAAATGGAACAGCTTTCAAGGTGGGGCACTGCCATAAACAGACAACAAATACAGACTTTGAAGGACACAGCCCCTGAATTAAGACACATCTGTAGGAGGAATTTGTGAATTTCTGGGGGTAGGGGGTGTGGTCTAGGTCCAGTTACTGTTAATGGTACCCATGCAAAGGCTGAAGAAATGACTGAAAATGAATGGAAGTCAGTGCACAGTCCCAATGAGGATAGACATACAAATTTGTGTGTGTATGTGTGTGTAAAAACAGCCATCCTTGACTGATGCAGTAACTAATATCTATTTTTCCAAGTGAAAAGGTCAAAGAAAAATGAATCACATTCCTCTGACCTCGATCCCTTTTGCTGTTTCTGAAAACTCATCTGTATTTCATGTATGTGCTGTGATCAAAAGCCCAGCAGGGGACAAAAGAGCAGAAAGCAGGAAAGAGTAACTCAAGATACATAAATGTCATCAGCGACACGGGGGGGATGTCAGTCAAGGTATCTTGACCAGTAGGTGGCTGAAATGGTTATGACAGCTGTTGTATCATATCAAAGAGCACTTTTCAGCTCAATATCACAGAAAGCAGAAGAATCCCTATTACACTCCAGATATGGAAGGGTCAACAACAACAACAAAAAAATCTATATAAATGTTTTATTTTTAATAAGGGGCCATTCAGTCTTAAAAAGAGTCATAGTCCTGATGGAGAAATGGACAAATTTTTTAAAAACGTGTGCTGTGTTGTGAAGAGAAGCCAATATCAAGTTTTCATTTCAGGCGATCGGTTTTCTCTCTTACAGTAACGGACAAAAAAGAGACCCATCTCTGAATTTAAATTAAGTGTCCATCCTACAGCTAAACATAACTAAAAGTCAGGTTTCTCATTACTGGCTCAGAAATAACTTTAAAAATGTTAAAATAGCTTTTAGTGCCGTTTTTCTGAGAGTATTTATCGGGGAAGAAGGGCTGTTTTCAGGCTTTCATATATTCTCCTCTTCTTCAATCCACTTTTAAATTTGCCCCTAGAGCTGTTTCTCCTAAAGCAAAAGGAGGGGGAAAAAAAGGAATATGACGGCTTGATGTAGTTGCATGTCTCCTCTAGCCGAGTGGCTAGTGCCCCACTGACCCCATACCTCTATAATAAACTCAGCACAGAAATATCAAGCTTGGACTTGGAGGCACTAACCCTGAAAGTCAGCATTTCTGGGTCAGTGGTCGAGCACACTCAGTCCTTAAAGGACTATCTGCTGATGATGCTCTGTGTAATAGAAGTAATGGCTCTGTATACACATGCACACAAAGAGTGTGTTCAGAGCCTTCAGAAGAGAAATTAGCTGTGGGGAACATTTTTTTCTGTGCTTGGGAAAAATTTGTATTTATAAAAATCTGCTCCTTAGCAAACTCATCAGTGGGGGTTGCTTTGCAGTTTTTTCCTTTAGCATAAACATATACACATTTGTACAGCACAGCAAAATACCCTGCCTGGCTAAAACAAGTGTTTACCTGGATTTAACTAAGGTTTATGATGTGGGGTTGCTGCAGTTGGTCAGGTCTATGTTCAGCAACAATATGTGCTCTAATGCTACGTTTACACCAAACGCGTTGTGCGCCACCAAAAATCTCAAAACGCACGCCTCCTGACACTGGTGTCCAGTGGGAACAGACGCATTCAATGTGAATGTAGACGCTCGTCACACGCGTTGGGAAAAGCCTCTGTTGCTTCCTCTGCCAGTCACTTTTTAAAAGTGGATGAAATAAAGAGTCGCGCTCACCAGATAATTATTTCACAATTAATTCACGAGATAATTCAGAGGCTGTCTGCTTGGTGAGTTTCACCACAGGAGCTGCTGCGAGCTGACGATGCTCGCTTTCAGAACTATTTTTGTTTCGAGCCCAGTTTAACATCGCGGTCAGTTTAACGAGCTGCTGACCCGCATCGGTGCTGATATCTCCAGCCAGAACACCAACTTCACCAACTATGGTTGATTTCAGCTAAAAAGCTCCTGTCCGTCTGTTTCAGGTTAGTGAGCAACATTCAGGAAACCGTTACATGAAAAAATGAGTCTCTCTGATTGGTTGATGCGGCGCGTCGAGCAGCAAAAATTCAGATTTTCCAACTCGAGCGTCGGCTGCTTTGGACGCGCTGCACCCACGGAAAACGCTCAAAACACGCAAAACGCTTTGTACCGCACTGCTCAAAATGTGCCAGACGCGCTGCTCGGCTTCTGGACTCGCTTAGACGCACGTCCACTATTGACTTTGCATGTAAACCAGACGCTCCTGACGCTCAAAACGCGTTTGGTGTTTGTAGCATGAGTAGTATGTAGTAGTAGTATGTAGCATAAGATGAGGTCAGCTCAAAAAACCATACTCTTAAATTGGAAATAAAAAATGCTCTTAGTATTAACCAGTATAGAAATCTTTTGTTAGATCATATTAGTTTTGAGACAGCCTCTGCTGTCACATCACATCAATCTCTCTGGGCTCCTGTGATCGGCTTAATTGAACAGTGGGGGTGGGGATTCTTGGGTTGGGCCTTGTGGGTCATTGACACTGATGTGGAGGGGTATTGGGGCGTCGGGGGGACCCTCTGGGCGGGGGGCTGTGGCCCCCACTCTGAGGGGGGTCCTTGGAGGTTCTGGGGGATGGCTTCTGACGGATGCATGCAGGCCCTCAGGTGGTCTGTAGCGGCGATCATGGGTTGCTTACCTGGTGGCCTGACTGCTCTGGGGTGGGTACGAGGTGGGCACGGGGGGGATTGGGGCTCTAGAGTCATGCCACCCCTGGGCTGGGGGCCTGGGGGCTTGGGCCCTGGTAGGCTTGTTGCCAGGACTCTTCGGTGCCCTGGCGGTCTTTGGGTCCCATGGGCTGGAGGGTTTTACTTGGGGGGGGGGCAGGGCTGGTGGCCCGTGGGAGGGGGTAGGTCTGCTCAGCCTGGGTGTCTAGTGTGCTATATGTTTTGAGAGTTGTCCGAATGTTGCGGTTTTGTAAATAGAAAAAAAAAATGAGGTCAGCTGACCACCTGAATATGCTGAATGACCAGGTTATTCCACCAATGGCCTTTTTCTTCTCTGATGGCTTGGCCATATGCCAAGACGAGAATGCCAGGATTCATCAGGCTGGAATAGTGAAAGAGTGGTTCAGGGAGCATGAGACATCATTTTCACACATGGATTGGCTCCACGAAGTCCATTGAGAATCTTTGGGATGTGCTGACAAAGTCTTTGCGCAGCGGTCAGTCTCTACCATCACCAATGCAAGATCTTGATGAATAATTAATGCAAAGCTGAATGGAAATATACTGTATGTTGTGACATTGCAGATGCTTATCGAAACAATGCCACAACAAATGAGTACCATAGTCAAAGCCAAAGGTGGTTCAACAAAATAGAGTGTGTGACCTATTTTTTTGGCGACAACTTAGTTTTTTCAGCCAGGCAGTGTATGAACAGTGTTATGATTAATGTTAACTGATTTGATCTGATTTGCTTTAACTGTGTAACTGATACCAACATAATATGTCCACTACCAATAATCTAGTGGAGATGATTTAAAGTAACATATTCATTTCTACATTGTATTGTTTTGTCCCTCTTGTAAAAAAAAAAATAATAAACTGCTGCTTATCAGTGAACTTTTATCTGCTATTAGAAAAACTTATGTCAGCTTTGAAATTACTGCTTCTGAAAATTTACCAATTCACTGATTTTTCTCTTGTAAAAATTCCTGCAGTAACAAAATATTTCAAGTGTCCCAAATACTTTAAGATTATTACTGCAGTATGTGTTTTCAAAAGTACCTAGGTACTAAAGGTACTTACAAATATTAAGCTTGTTACCAATGCATTTCACTTGAGTCAAAAATAATTGGGAAAATGATCTGCTATATTGGACAGATCAGTAACTCCAAATATATAATCATAATGCATTAGTCTTATTTAAAACTTTTCTAGATGCTCAAAGACACTTTACAGTTTCATGCATTATTCAGTCACTCCTCAGTTACAATAGTGATGGAAGTGTGGCAACCATTCTGCACCTATAGTCCCTCCAGACCATCACAATCACACCAATAGATTTATACATGGGAACATTGGGTTAAATGTCTTGTCTAGGGACACAATGACAGTTTATGCGCAGAGATTTGAACTGATGATGCTATGGTTGCAGGGTGAATGTCTACACTAGTTTTGGGCAATGCTGAAATGAAAATTTGTAACAATTAATTGTGGCATTTGGCCGATAATTACTATGAAAATTAATAGATAAGAATTACATTGGCATTTGGACAACGTTGTAGACTTGGTTTGCATCTTCTGGCTTTCCTCATACTCTTGTTTATGTTGGTGTTTCAGATGATTAAACAATTTCTTATGGTTAGCGTTAGGTGCTTCATACCATCTTCCACCATTGTGCCCACACAATAGTGAGTGTGTGTCATACACAAAATACAGCATCACATGGCACTAACTGCAGTAACTGCAAAGTGAACAATATTGTCAACAGTTTTGCTCACCATTATTTGTACTCAATATAATTTTGCCCAACTCTAGACTACCCCCTGCACCACTGAAATCTATATTTTCTTAATATACCCCTTTTATAAAAATTGTCAAGCTCATTTAGGCTCCACATAGTCACCACTTCAAGAACAAGGCTTGGAAAACTTTTGACTGAGCCTAGTATTAAGTGACTCATTAAGGTACTCTAAATCTAATATTTGGGGAAAACATTTCACACTGAACCTTTTAGTTATTTGTAATACTCAGATGACTCATATACAGATATTCATATATTGTAAATACTCAGATAACTCTGCAGTTGTTGGGTGTATCAGAAACAAAAAGCTGAGTACAGAGAGCTGGTTGACCACTTTGTGGCATGTTGTGGGAACAATCATCTTATCTTGAATGTAAACAAAACAAAACGGATGATTGTAGATTTCAGAAGAAATAGTGTTAGATCAGGCTTCACCAAATGGCAGACCTACGTCGGTCAGAATCCGGACCGAGGGTTGGTTATGTCCGGACACGTGCCCTTTCTGATAAATTCACAAAATTATATATTATTCACAAAGCATTTTTTCCGGTGAAAGCCAAGCAGACACAGTTAGGAGGTTTGGAGTTTACCTCTACTGCAGTTATTACGGTAACAGGGTTGAGCCAATCATTCTTTTGTTTACCTTGCACGGCTATTGCAGTGAGCTAACCTGAGCAGAGCCGAGCAGAAGAGAAGAAGGCGACAGTATGGTTTGCTCCAAGATAAGAAAAGTTGATGCAGAAAACCACTGTTTTAAAGATGAATGGACAGAGAAATTTATGTTCATTCTTCCAGCAGGCAGTTCAAAACCTGTTTATCTCATATGCTCTGAAACTGTCGCATTAATTAAAAGTGCCAATGTGAAGCACCAATATGAAACAAAGCACAGATCTTTTTAGCAAAGTTATCTGCTGAAGTCCGAGCAGAGAGCATGCAAATTAACTGAACTTCAAGCCCAACATGACAGATCTACCCGACTCATCACAAATACTTTCACAGCCCAGCAATGTGCAAACAAATGCTCACTCAAAGTATTATGGATTTTGGGAAAAAATTAAAAATAAATTAGTTGCTTGTTCTGTTTGCACTTGTTTTTCCCCTAAAAGAGCCACTTTTTATTTATTGTTTTCTGTTTTCTAAAGATGGTAACTTGCACTAAAAGCCTTCATCTCTCTAGGTTTGAGTGGGCTTCAATATATAAGAAAAAAGGGTTATTAGGCTCTGTTTGCACTTCTAAAATGCACTTTGTTCTGAGGTTTCTGGTTGCTGAAATAAAGTTTTTAAAATGATTTGCCTGGGACTACTTTTAAATATGGTAAAAGGAGTTATTTACTATAAAGTGCCGTTTGTTAACAGTGAAAATATGAACATGTGGGGCTGAGCAAGACCATAAAAGACAAAAGTCAGATTTTTGTTTTAGACCTTTTACTAGGTGAAAAGTTTAGCAACTGGACCTTAGTGAACTTTAACTGAATACCCCTGTGTTAGATTAAACCCTATCTCCATCATGGGAGAAGAAGTGGAGGTGGTTGAGGAATATAAATACCTCGGTGTTCATCTGGGCCCTCATGTATAAAGGAGTGTGCAGCTTTCACACTAAAAGTTGGCGTATGGACAAATTTAGAAAAGTGAGCCACACAAAAAAATTCAGATGTATAAAACCGTTCATGTTTCTGCGCACCTTTCCTTTATACATCTCAATGAACGTTGAACTGAGCGCACCTCAGACTCTTCCTCTGACACGCCTGTATTTAAATATGTAAAATAGATGCAAATGTGTCCAACGTGTGTGTTTCTCCTTAGATTCTGCTCTCTGTGCGATCAGAAATGATTTCTAAATGCAGGAAAATGATGAATTAAATGGAGAACGAGAAAAAAAATGTCTAAATAATTAGTGGACTGTAAAAATTTATTTGACACGTGGAAAAGAAAAGTGAATGTGTGGGTGTTTGTGCACATGCGTGTGTGAAACTGCGGTCTTCAGCTATGCATGAGGCTGAGAGCATTTCCATCTTTTCACGTCTTTAATAAATGAAATTAGAACTTAATTCATGAAATAACTGATGAAGAACTGAGTCGGAGCTCAGATAGTTTGTGCCGCGGTGAGGGATTTATATTTTACAATCATGAATTCTTTCATTCAGATCTGCTCAGGATCTACTGTAAAACTATAATAAGTTTGCTTTGATACCAAAAAACACGCTGCCTCACAATTCCTCTTGCAGTGTCCTCCTGCAGCACAACAGCTGACATTGTTCCACAAATTACACACAACTTTACGCAACTCTCTTTTCATGAACAAATCTATTTTCTGCATCTTGTAGACCTGAGGAATCATCACAGGTGAGCAGTTCTGAATTAATCTCCTGCGCTGACAATTTTATTTTCTTAGTGAGAATTAAAATGCTTCTTAGACAATTCACACATTTTATTTTCCTCAGCTGTGTGCGCCTCTC
>JARVJO010000164.1:26933860-26946552 GCA_031762555.1 Cynodonichthys magdalenae | reverse complement strand
TCCAGCTCCCCGGCACAAACAGAGTAACATTGTGTATGCTGTTAAGTGTCAGGAGGACTGTGATCAGTTATACATCGAGGAAACAAAGCATCCACTGTTCAAAAGAATGAGCCAGCACAGACAAGCAACTTCATCTGGCCAGGATTCTGCAGTTTACTCATCTACAGGCCAGCGGTCACTCTTTCAGGGATGAAGATGTTCTCATCTTTCATAGAGAAGAACGTTGGTTTGAGAGAGGAGTAAAGGAAGCCATTTTTGGGAAGAAAAACCATCCATCATTAAACAGGGTGGAGGCATTCAGGTCCAGTTGTCTCCCTCCTACAATACTATTATTGCAAGTATGACTCAGCCCCCTGTGAGCAAAAGGTGTGAATCAGGGTCCTAACAATAGTCAGGTGATGGGGCACATGACCCTCTATGAACAATAAAGACAATCAAGACACTAATGGCCTATCATTTGGCTGATGGTCCTCTTTTGCATGTGACCAACCTGTTTGTCCACCATGTGGAGGCAGTGTTTATAAGGCTGAGTTCACTTTAAACTCCTCAGACTGAACAAGTTTCTTGGAGGAGAGACGAAACCTTTCATTAAAGAACAACCCGTCCAGAGGACCTACAAATTTTTTCTTTTTGATTTTTGTACCTGGATTACTGAGATGCATCAGGATACAAAAAAAATGTAAAGTGTTAATTACGAAGCAGCTACAGAGAAAACAGCAGCCCCCAATGTTAAAGTTCCATATTTCACTTCATTAGGAGTTTTAAGTCTTTGGTGCCTAATGTAGAATCTGTCATTTTTATTTATTGGATTTGAATTTCTGACATAAGAACATCCCCTTTTTATATATATAATGCATTTAACATTGAACATGGCTAATAAAAACAAATGTATGCATTTTTTGAATAGGGTGCTTTAAGTTTTGACAGAATTCAAAAGTCTTCATGTACTTGTAAAATATATGTAATATTAAATACTAACTACATATAACTCAGTTGAATTTTTGTAAATGGTGGGAAATGGCAAAAAAACATCATGTGCGCTATATCATAAAGTTAACAGTTAGTTAAAATACTGTCCATAAAATCCATTTTCTTTTCAACCTGTTGCATCTTAATCTGGTAAAGTCATATAAACATCAAAATTTGTTTATTTTCCTTTTTAAAATACAGTTTATTTAGGTGAAAAACAGTATAATGTATATATAAAATGTCAACTGCTATAAAGTTATTGATACAAGAAAGCAATTCAGTCGCAAATTTTCAGCAAAACCAGGCTCAGGATGTGCAGCTGTCTGCTTTTACCAGCTGGAGGTGGAAAGAACAGAAAAAAGACAGAGTTCATGTTGGTAAAAACTTCTAATATATACATAAAATACAGAGACAACACAGCAGTAAGATGATACAGTATGTCTTCAAGTAGCCTGTTTTTACAGCAAATGTGAGAAAAACAAATTTTCCAAGAAATCCATGTGAAAAGCAAATTGGACATGAGTGACCAGGTCAAAACTGATTTTTGCATTAAAGCATAAAGTCTCTGTCATACATGTTACTGGGCACATGTACAAACCACAATGAGTGCTGGCTCGGCTGTAACTAACACTGGGTGTTTTGCTGAAAGTTCTTATCAAAATACAGTCTCTATCTAAACACAGAAACTTCTGAATATCCATAGGAGTGTTATTCTCTGTGATGAATAAAACATACATCTAAAAGAGGAGAATCCCAAACACTTCAAAGTGAGAGGCAAGTGGCGTCAGAAAGAACTCACACAAGTGTATTAGATAAGAGATCAAAATTGTTGCAGCTAGAAGTGAGTTATCCCAGCTCAGGTATTGCATCACTTTCTTTCACTTGTTTTTGTCCACTGTCGCAGAGTGAAGTGGGGAATTGGAAATACCTTCCATCTGTCTGTTTTCTTGAGAACTGGATAACTTGCAAAATAAGTGAGATACCAACTTCGTTTTGGTGTGTGGCTGAATCTAAAGCCCCCTCTCCACCAGCGCACCTGTATTTGGTTCTCCCCAGTTCAGCCTCGGCCAAATGTGTCTCAGATTCCAGTTACAACAGAGCACAATTGTTCACTCAGAACATTTATGATGCCAGCAGACTGCTGCCAGTGGATTGGGTCTTGGATTGATTGACAGAGGCAAGGCGTTACTTGTGCAAACTTATCCTGCAAACTTCCTCCTGGAGAGAGACACATTTGTTTTGGAATCTTAATGTAAGTTACAACGACATGGCGAAAGCAGTGATAAAACCATGGTCTGACCTGGAGGTGCAAACCTTTTTGGTGATCTTGGGAAAGGCAGAAGTTGCAAACACTTCCTGGAGAGAGGTGAAGGAGACGAGCTCTGGGCGTAGCTGTCCTAATTTCAGCAGATATCACAGGAGGTTTTAGACAAACTGGGTGCCCACGATTACACAAGCACTTTTAAACAGCACTGTGATAATAAATAAATAAATAAATAAAGTTTGATTACAGGACGATAAACTACAATGACCATTTTTTTTTCTGTTACTTTTTTACCACAACAGCTGAAGCCGCTGCTGATAACCCACCTACAACAATGCTCACAGAGTTAGGGACACACTGAGATGGAGAGACACACACACGCTTGAACAGAACCGAACAGACTAGAACAGAATAGAGGCTTGACATTAAATGTATTAAACAGTTTCTCTAAATGATTAGGGTGGCCGAAGATTAATCTATGATGGTCAAGGCCACACTTGGCCACACCACACATCCTGGCTCTGCCATTGCAGCTGGTGATGGAAAAAATTGCTTGCTCCACTCACCAGGGTTCGTCACTTTGTGTTGCCTCAAACAAGCAAAAAATAAAAATAAACCTCTGGTCTTATGCACTGTGTAGCTCCTAACCACCTGTTGTAAATTGTAACTTGCATCAAGACATTAAGACATTTAGGTTTAGTTACATTTCCTGTTTTCCAGTCCTGAAAATCCTCAAAAACTAGAAACATTTGCTATTTATATTCATCAGCAATGGGGGACATCAGTGTACCGCTTGTTAACATTTAGTTTTGGCTCCACTACTCAGTGTTGTTTATTTACAATTTGTATTAATGTCAAAACAATGTAAAGAGTGGGATTTAAAGTTTGTGTGCTGCGTGACAAGGATAGGATTAATGCAGAGAAGCATTTGGCCACTTTGTCTGTTCATCTTCAAGCCAGTTGGTGTAACTACAACTCACTGCCACACACAGTCATATGTAACTCAGTTTCTGAGCAGCCAAACAGCCTTAAGGCATTTTCTAAAGTGACATTGGTTAGCACTAAACAGATGCTTTGCTTAAAGGATTGTTTTTCAGAGCCTAAACATGCCTTTGCCAAAGATGACGTAAATTATTCAGAATAGCAGAGAAGTGTCCATTTTAACTGTATAATTTTAAGGGATAGAGGGAAATATTCTGACTCTAATCACTTTGCTGCAATGTGATGCTTAACAAAAAACACAGAAATTACAGAAACACAGCTTATGTCCATTTTGTTCTTGCTCTTTGTAATTTTGTATATTAAATAATAATCCTATAACTGTCTGCTGTCAATGATTGTAGGAGAATTCTGACCACTAGTTTTGAACACTGTCGCAGTATTGTCATCTGCAATATAATCAAATGAGTTTGTAGAATGTAAAGCGTTGTTCAAAAATGGTATGTTTAAATAATTGCAGGAATCCACTGGATTTGTTCTCAAAACTTTATTCTCGTCTCTGACTCCATTCAGTTTCAGCAGTACACACAGCACAGGCCTCAGCATAAGGCCTTGAGCTAAAACCAAAATAAAGCAGCCCAGCAGGCTGACTCTAACAGAGACTGCAAAACTGTAACAACTTCCAAAACATTATTTTTTCCCCCCACCTCTATAATAATGAATTGATCTTGTAATGTGCATCTCTTCCTGGTTACACCCCTGAAGGTGTTATATTTTACATCAAACGTAGAACGTAACCAATTTTTGTTTAGGATAAAGAAAGAACACAGGATAAGACTCACAGCAACCCATTCTCTGCTTTAAACTTAAGGCTGCAATGAACAGAAAACGTAAAAAAAAACAATACTGCATCTAACATTCAATTAATCTATTACAACATTTCCTTCAAGTTCATAATGACAAAGCCAGAAGTTAAAATATAGCAAACAAAAAATGTCTGTTATATGTAAATTGTTACATATCTTTATATTTAATGTACACAGTGAAACAGCCTGCAACACAACAGTCAAACACAACTATCATCAAACTGGACATTTTCCACCAAGGGTTTTGGTTCAACTGTGTGCCCAGGATTCTGTCCCATTCACAAAGAAATACAGACATCCACACAACACACCACCCAGGATTCCCTAATCAATATTTTAAAAAAAATGTCATGATGTAAACTTACTACAGGCCTAGCATTCCTTTAAGGAGTAAATATTGCCCGCTGTCGTTTATGTCAGTGTTTTAAATGAATATACTTTTTTTTTATGAGAAATGACAAACTCAGAGCAATTTTCGTCAAACCTTGTGAATGATATTGTGCAATCGCAAGTGATTGTTTTGAAATACAATAAAATGTGTTGGCTTTCAGAGTGTTGAGTAAGAACTAAGCTACTACCAAATCACATTTTGACTTAAAATATGTAAAGTTACCTTAGCCAGAGCCATACAATTAATTGGCTGTAGTGGCCATCTTGAATTGAGTTAAATCTAAATTCAGTTTTACGACACAGATCAAGATTGCCAAAGTTCTAGCACAATGTCTGACACTACAAGGGCCTTGTGGGAATAACATTCAATTATCATCACATCAAATTTTAGATAAATTATCTGTAAATTTAACTGAATGAGTGCAATTTTCTTTGTGGTATAATGTATCTAATGTTAATGAGCTGTGATGGCCACCATGGATTTCTCCAAAAATTAAACATTCATTCATGTTAATCCAGAGGTTATCTTAAGTTCATTAAAAGCTGAACAATGATTCATGATCTATATATATATATATTTATCATGAACTATATACAATATATAAATAATAGTGCTGGGCACATTAACGAGTTATTAATGCGTTAACGCAGCCAACTCTTGTCGCCGGCGCTTAATGGTGACAATTGTTTTATTGTGCATTGACGCAGTTTCTTTATATTTCTCCATCTGATCTTTGTTCTCTGAGCTGCCTATGAAGATGCACACAAACCCAGTAGTAACTGCGGGGAGGCGGGATCTTGATCACTATTGGCTTTAGACAGCCTTCATCACGTGTCTCATCCAATGGGAGCCTTTGTTGTTGCCGCTCACATGCAGAACTCAAGCTGCAGACGGTGAGGAAGCCTGAAGCCACTGGATTCTTCAGGGCATTTTTTATTTTAAAACTTTTCCCGACGGCTGGCTTGAATAAAGTAAAGTTATCTGTAAGCGCTGCAACACTAAACTATCTCACCACCGGAGCAGTTCTAGCCTGGAATATCACTTCAGTCTAAAACCAGGGTAAACAAACAGAGGGAGGTTCTGCTGACCAGAGTGTGGGAGAGTTAAAAGAAAAAGTTAGACTGGCTTGGTTTGACTTATTTGTTTAAAGTTTTTGAAAATGCATTACCCCCTTTTTATATAAAACAGTACCTAAAATGCTCTAAACATACTCGAGTCAGTTAAATTTTGTGCAGAATATTGAAATTAAATCAAGAATTCAAGAATTTTTTGTCATTCCAAATTAGTATTATGTGGAATGAAACATGGATGAGGCCCTTGTTGTCAGGAAAAAGAAAATACAATAGGCAATAAGTAGTTAAAATTAAAATGAAAGAAAAAAAATTTACATAGTGTGTCACACATGTATTACAACATACAAACGTACACATTCAGTCATAGTAGAGTGATCGTTTCTAAAAAATAATTGCGATTAATTGCAAAAATATCTTGAGATTAATCATGATTCAAAATTTTAATCTATGCCCAGCACTAATATATATAACAGGCAGACAACACTTCCCAAAATCAGTTGGCTATGGCAGCTAAATTAATTTGGGTTAACTCTAAAAGTTAAGCACTTGTTGATAATAAGCCATTTTAATTTTTTTGAAAGTTTAATTGAAATAAAACGAAATTGTTTCAAAATATATTGTGCCGAAAGACAGAGTTGATTTCAATAGTTGAGGGCAAACCTTTAAACATAAATCTTCTACAATCATGTTTTTATATGAGCAGGTTTTAGAGATGAGTCATAACTACTTCCATGCTACAATAAAGCTCAGTTGACTTATCATTTCTGCATTAGCTATGTCTGCTTTACTGTGCTGACGATCTTGACTCCGAAAGGTAATCAGTTATATATGGATATACAGTGATTACTTCCGAGAGATTCTTCAAAATCTGTTCTATGGCTCATTAAATACTTACACTACAGATAAGCACACTCATGCATGTACACACAGATACAGAAAAAGCATTATCCCTTTTCATCTTTGGTGGCTGGCGAAACAAAAAAAAAAGAATGTAACTGTTTAATAACAAGGCCAACATAATAAAAGAATAAGCAATCTGATCAACCTCAACTATTAAAGTAAAATGTTGAGGTAAAACAGAAGAAACAGGCAAACACCAGATAAACTGGTAATAATGTATATTGCAACAACATTGCTGTGATGGACTTGCTACCTGCCCAGGGTGTACCCCGCCCCTCGCACAGTGAATTCTGGATATGGGCACCAGTGACCCCATTACCTTGAAAGGAAGAAGCGGGTATAGATAATGGATGGATGGATGGATGGATGGATGGCAACAGTATTTTGCCCAGTATTTAGGAGTAACAGAAAAGTTTTGAAAAAAAAAACAGTGGATAGCATTAAAGAAAAACATATTAGTGAATTGTAAAATAATCTGGTTTCAAACATTAAAATGTCTGTTTAATTTTTGTTTGACATTTGGTGATTCATAACATTCTGTTTTCAATTGTATTGAACATGCTGGCCAATTTACCTGACAACGTGTACATTTTAAGAGAGCTGCCTAAATACATTATTAGATGCAGTGATTGCATTGCTTTGGGGTACAGATCAATAGTATTTAGTCTTTCAAAGGCAACATCTTAATGTGACTCCATCAGTGGAAGTAACAGCTTCCAAACAGAAGCTGCCTAAACACAACAAGACTGAGGGATGTGTGAGTTGAAAATTGAGGCTAGTACAAACCTAAACTCTTGGCCAGGTCATGTTTGTAAATGAGAAGTGGTTCTCAAATAGTTCAACTGGATAAATAAAGGTTAAAAAAACTGTAGCATTCTTTGAAAATATTTAAATAAATTTCATTAAATAATTTTTAATAAGAAAATTAGTTTGTTACCTGTCTATCAGTGCTTTTTGATATTAGGGTCAGATCCCCATTGTAGAACATAAAACACCTAATGAAAAGGGCTCAAATGTTCTCCAGAAGTCAAGTTTTAAAATTTATTTCTAAAGGCACATTTTTGTTTTTTAGTTGTAATAGATAGAATACAGCCATCCATAATGTGTTGCCATTGTGCTCTTGTTAAATGGCTTTTTGTGTTTGTATGAACTGATTTGTTTGGGAATCACTTTACAGACATTTAGGGTCTTTTCTGATTTGTTGTTTGTAATTCATCTTGGTTTCTTCCATGGCATGTGGTTTGCTTCAACTGATCAAGTTCCCATGTGTCCAGTTAACCAAAATATTTTTGTTTTGAGTGATTGGACATAATTTACGTGCTCTGAATACAAATACAAGCTGACGTATTTGGTGAGCTGTCAGAAGTGACAGAGAAGGTCTGCTTTTGTGTCTGAATGTTGTGTAAATTTTAAAGACACCTAAACTATAATATTATGACACAATATGGTTCAAATGATCTTTTAATAAATTTAATTATATAACTCTGTGTCAAAACAAAGACTGAAGATTTTAACCTTTAAAACATGGTGCACTTTCATGGTGCACTTTCACAGTTTCACTGTGAATGTGACATCAGCACCGTGTTTAATTGGGTGATTATATTGTAACATAATGCGGCTCAGACTGTTTTTTTTAATTTACTTATCATATTTATAAAACTTTTTATTTTTATTTTATTTTTTTGCAGCTCTAAACAGTAGCTCAGACCAATATTTAATGTTATTTAAATGCAGTCTATTAGCTAAAGATGCTATCTCACAGCACTCTGACTAGATGACATTCACAAGAGTCTACTGAATAGCTCCAGGAGTTCTTGTTGCTTTTGCATAGTTCTTAACTTCAATACATGTATTATAGAGGCCCTGTCATTAGAGTTTTGTTAAAAAAATAAAACAAAGTTGCGTGGTAACTTGCACATATCCAACTCATCTAGAATTCATTTGAATTTGCCATCAGCATTTGCAAAAGCGCTAGAACTGTATTTTGAGATTTTGAGACATACAAGGTGGGTAAAGGCAGACAACAATATAATGTGCACCATCAATAATATGGTTTTACAAGCTGTACAGATAAAGCTATGATTTTCAAAAACTGACCGCTCAAAAAGCTTGGTTTAAAAATGCTCAAGCCTGATCTACTAGGATCCCAAAAAATGAGTGCTAAATTGTTGTGCAAACTAAATAAAATTGCACATGCTAAAGGTGTGTATGTTGCAGATAATCTACGAAGATTGCAGCACAGATAACAAGTGCAAAAGAGGTGCGAACTGCCCTGTTGAAATGATGATTTTGTGCTGCTGGCTGTCGCCATGAAGAGTTGGGGAGAGAGAGCTGTAAATGAAAAAATGAAGTTCAAAGCCATGGAGCTGGAGGTGTTGGTAGAAGAGACAAATTATCCAGATGCAAGAAAATGCAGTGAAATTTTTCCCATGAGAGATATTGTATGACATGGCTTCTATTTGTTATTGGTAACAAATCAGCCATTACGTTTTCCAGCAGCTCAAAAATGGCATTGCTGAATGTAAAATATGTATTTACTAGTTTTGTTTCTTCTCTCCACAATGACAGCATGCATTTGTTTGTGACGCTGTGAAGGTTTGCACCTGCCTCGCAAATATGCTAAATATAGATGCAATAACAGCCATTAGTTTAAGGTTTAATCAATCATTTTACTGGTTCAAATTGTTTACATTTGCATATCCTCCTGCCAGTAACTTGCACATACTGATAATCACCAACTATTCTGTATATTCATGAAGGAACATGCTAAATGTATTGCACCCGCTCTTTTACTCATTTGACAGATGCAATCCCCTGTGCACATGGTCAGTAGGTCAGCTTTGTGCACATTATCATGTTTCCACATGTTTTTAATACATGCAAAACTTCAGTAGATCAGGCCCTCAGAGTTCTCTGAGACTGCGGCTGAAAAAATCATGCATTTTCTCACAATTTCCCAAGTTTTGAGTAACAGACTAATCTTCCAGCAGTCATATAGCTCAGTGAGATATTATCTTCAGAATCATTATTAAAAACAGTTTTAAACAACCTCTTTAAAGCACTTCCACCTTAGGTTACAGATCACCAAATGGTAAATGCTGAATGTCTTTGTCTTGCTTATTATGAATCTTACTTTTTGTTTCTTCCTCTTCTTTTTTTCTTCTTCTGAACTCAACAGCAAACAAGCCAAGTGCAGCCTGAAAATGTTGGCACACAGCTCTCACACGACAGTGGGGATGCAGAGGGCGGCAGCAGCAAAAAGACAAAGCCACATAAATACAACTGAACAGATGGCATGTCATCGCAGAGCAGCCTGCATCGCCTGAAGGATGTTTCTAAGAGCACACACTTTGCGCACTTTCACAAAAAAAAAAAAAAAAAAGTGCGCCCACTCACACATTACCTTACACTCTCACTTTTAAACACACATACACACAGCAAGACAAATGCATATTGGCATTGTTAGAAGAATCTGAGATACTGGGACTGTCAACAAAACTCAATCGTTCATCTGAAAACTTCATAGTAAAATGGCATGCGTTTAGAAGTTTTTTTTCAAAGGTAGCAATGGCACTGGTAACTTGTTTTATAATTGTTCATTTGTTGTTTACTTATTTGAATTTTGAAGAGTAAGGACACTGCTTTCTAAATGTGTGATCTTTTTAGAAAAAAAAAACAAAAAAAAAAGAAAACTTTCCACTGGTGAGGTCTTACACTGTTTCCTGTGACAATTATATCAATTGACAAATAAAAAGTAATCCTACTACTACTATTATTACCACTACCCAACTTAGAATATTGTTTGTCATTCATTGTAGCAAGGTTAATTTACTCCACATTTTGAAATACAAAGGCTCAAGTTGGCTGGCCAACTGTTCAACATTTAATATTTCAGCACTCTTTTCTGCCTTTAACACTCCTGAGGCAAAGAGCCAAAGACTCACAATGGGTCGTCTCCCTGAGAATGTGCCATGCACTGAGTAGTAACTCCTAGCTACATGTATCTGTGTTATTTGACCTTTCTGTGCCCTTTCAATAAACTGTAATTTTCAGTAAATGTGTGAAGAATAAATTGTTCTTTGTGGGAAAGAAATGAGTGAGCATGTTTGTGAACTACAGACAAAAATGCTCCAGTTAGATTTTTAGTCTTTCTGAGTGTTGCCTGCTTGTCATCAGTTCATAGACACAGCTGCAATAGAAGTAAAGACACTTGTTTAAAACATAATGATCCACCACACTGTTTTGAAGTTTCATTGTGTAGCATTATAACAGATCTGTGAAATAACCCCTCTATTATATTAAAAAGTGTTAAAGTAGAGTCCCATGCAAACAAGAAACTTGATTTCAGGGCCTGAAAAAAAAAGTTCTAGTTGTCGAGGATATTTTTCCATGAAGCTACAATAGATATAACAGAGCAAATCAAACTACAGAGTACCTTGTTCATTTATCATGTTTTAGAAACTACAATTAATTCTACTGATGGTTTTCATCTCAGCCATGGAGCAGTTGATCCCATTTTTTAACCCCTAAAGAGTTTCTGAAGGGATCATGAGTTTGACTTTCCAGGTTTGTGGCTTTAAAGAATACTTTTGAACGTGTTCTGCTGAGGTGGGTGCGGCATAAGATCATAGTGTCAGCGTCACTTTCAATGGATATTCAGTCTGTATATAACCAAAACAACAATTGGGTCTTCATCAACAGTGAAAGGTTCATCTATTGTTGGTGCGTATTGAAATCCACTTCAGCTGTTTCTTGTCTTCAGTTCTGTTTGTGAGGTTTATGAACAGGATCCCAAGGTCCAGTCATGGAGGAGTACATCCGGTTTGGGAATCGCGAGATTTTGTTTTTGTTGTTTTGGCAGATAATGTGGTTATTTTGGCATGTCTGAGCCATGACCTTCAATGTGCATTAGGTCGACATTTAGTAGGATGAAATTCCACTAAGAGTCCACCCTCTCAATGTCAGGTATTTTAATGATACACCTTAAATAAATAGAACCAGAGACAAGGGAATAAGTTTTCAGACAACTCTTTTGCAAAAGGAGAGGTCGAAAGCACCCAGCCTGTTAGAACTGAGTCCTCACGAGCTCTGAACATCAGCTCAAAGTGTCTCTTTTTATCAGTGAAAAAAGGAGTGTGTAACAAACAGGACGTTTTTCTTTGCATTGCTCAGCAGTGAGTCAGAAAACATTCTCTCCTGTTCCAGGGGAGCAGTGGAGTTTTGCAGATACAGGTAGAGATAACTTATTTATGAGTAAGCATAAAAAGCAGGGATTAATAAAAAAACATAAAACATGTAAGGCTGGTAATCTAAAAACTCTAACACTCAATCTACAACCCCTGGAAAAAAATATGGAATCACTGGCCTCCCATGATGTTCATTCAGTTGTTTAATTTTGTAGAAAAAAGCAGATCACAGACATGACACAAAACTAAAGTCATTTCAAATGGAAACTTTCTGGCTTTAACCCTTTAACTGCCTGGTCAACCAAACGGTTGACCAGGCAGTTTAAGGGTTAAGAAACACTAAAAGAAATCAAGAAAAAAATGTGGTAGTCAGTAACATTTAATCTTTTAGACTAAGCAGAGGAAAAAAAATTATGAAATCACTCAGTTCTGGGGAAAAAAATATGGGATCACTTTGTAAATTTTTATTCCCAAAACTAACACCTGCAACAAATTAGATCTACTTGTTAGTCTGCATCTAAAAAGGAGTGATCACACCTTGGAGAGCTGTTGCACCAAGTAGACTGACATGAATCATGGCTCCAACATGAGAGATGTCAGTTGAAACAAAGGAGAGAGTTATCAAGAAAGGGTAAATCATCACAGAATGTTGCAAAAGATGTGGGTTGTTCACAGTCAGCTATGTCTAAAATCTGGACCAAATACAAACAACATGGGAAGGTTGTTAAAAGCAAACATACTGGTAGACCAAGGAAGACATCAAAGCTTCAAGACAGAAAACTTAAAGCAATATGTCTCCAAAATAGAAAATGGACAACAAAACAAATGAGGAATGAATGGTGGGAAACTGGAGTCCACATCTGTGACCGAACTGTAAGAAACCGCCTAAAGGAAAAGCTAAACAGAAAAGCTAAGCAAAAGCCATCATCAACACCTAAACAGAAAAAAACAAGGTTACAATGGGCTAAGGAAAAGCAGTTGTGGACTGTGGATGACTGGATGAAAGTCATATTCAGTGATGAATTTGAATCTGCATTGGGCAAGATGATGATGCTGAAACTTTTGTTTGGTGTCTGAAGAGAACAGGCAAGTTTCCACAGTCAT
>JARVJO010000164.1:26921897-26933760 GCA_031762555.1 Cynodonichthys magdalenae | reverse complement strand
ATCTTTGGTGGAAGTTGAAGAAAATGGTCCATGACAAGACTCCAACCTGCAAAGCTGATCTGGCAACAGCAATCAGACAAAGTTGGATCCAGATTGATGAAGAGTTCTGTTTGTTACTCATTAAGTCCTCAGAGACTGAAGCTTAGAAAAACCAGAGATGGTGCAACAAAATACTAAAGATGAGTTGGAGTGTTCTTTTATTTGTTTGTTTTTCATGATTCCATAATTTTTTCTTCAGAATTGAGTGATTCTATATTTTTTTCCCTTTGCTTAGCTAAAAAAAATAACTGTTACTGACTACCACAATATTTTTTCTTTATTTCTTTTAGTGTTTCTTAAAGCCAGAAAGTTTCCATTTGAAATGACTTTGGTTTTGTGTCATGTCTGTGATCTGCTTTTTTTCTACAAAATTAAACAACTGAATGAACATCCTGGGAGGCCTGTGATTCCATAATTTTTTCCAGGGGTTGTACATGGATCCCAAATTGAAAAAGGAAAAATGTGCCTTCCAGGTTAGTGATGAGTCTGTGTCAAGTGGAGCAGTTTAAATATCTGGGAGTCTTGTTTATGAGGAATAAATGAACGGAGCAATCAACGTATTGACAAATTTGGGCCTTATCTGCAATAAAAAGAGTATTGGTCCAGTCTGTTTTATAGGATAGGCCATTTTTTGGTCTAATTTACATCTCTCACTTGGGACTGAAAGAATAAAATCCTGGATGCTATAGCTAAAATGGGTCTCTTGCTTAGGGTCGTTGGTCTCAGCTGCTGCTCCTCCACATTGAAAAGAGACATGTGAGGTGGAATCTGTTCAGATGCCTCCTGGATGCACTTCTTTTGAGTTTTCCCAGGTACAATCTACTGATAGGAGACCCTGAGGCAGACCCTGAACTTGCTAGAAGGATTAAATATCTTCTCTGGCCTGGGCATGCCTTGGGATACCCCAGGAGAAGCTGGAGAATGTTGCTGAGTAGACAGGTTTCCCTCCTTTTGCCTCTGTAATTCAAGCATACACACAGTAAATCAATGAATGGACAATGATTTGTTTGACATGCTTGAACAAAATGCTTCTGTTAAATTTTTACTCAAAGGGTCACATGTTACTGCTTTCTCAAGATAATTTGATATTTCTACTAACCAGAGGGATGTCTTCAGCAATTGGTTTGAACAAATCAAATGCAATTTATCAATCTTACATCTGCATGTGATCTGCAAATGCTAGATTAAAGTTGCAGATGTGTGTATTTTATTGCAGGACATAATCCTTTTCCTAGGCCAAAACAGGAGGTTTAAGTTCCAAAATTACAACAAGTTATGTGAGGCTATTGCTAATCAATAAACCGAGTTACCTAATTTCACTTAAACTGCAACTGAGAGCAAAAACAAATGGTGAGAGAAATTGAGTCACATGACTTGGACTCAAGCCAGATTGAGTCATTAATATTAAGACATTAGACTTGACTTGAAAACATGTTCAGAGACTTGTGACTTGACTTGGACTTTTACACCAATGACTTGGGACTTGAATTAGACTTGATCCTGTTTACTTAAAAAAACTTGATATTTATCCCAAAATCTGAAGTTTAAAACACATTATTTATAAAGTGGGCCCCGTAAATTAATTTCATTTATTCCGCATTAACAAATGCAGACCCTCCATCTTTTTTATTACACTCTGTACATGTGTGCATGTGCTGCAGCACAGCAAACCAAATTTACCAGAGTTTAAAAAATTGAAAATTATAGTTTAAAGGAAGACTATTTTTGCAGTTAGGTTTATTTGAACTGTACAATTTTTGAGGTGCAATTTTAAAATCATTTTTAAATACTCTGTAAGTTCAGCTCTTTTGCAAAGAAGGCCTGGGCCTGAAGGCAACCTCACTTTTATGTTTTGGATTGTAGGAGGAAACCAGAGTACCTGATGTAATCCTTCGGCAACACAAGGTGAACATACAAAATCCACACAGTAAGATTACATGTCCGAACCAGACCCTCCTTGTTTTGAGGCATCAGTGAAAACCACTAAGCTGTTGTGCTGCCAGATGATTTTATTGGTTTTATTTTATTGGTCAGTATGAACTCTAGTTAAACCTCATCAATTCAGCAAGCATTAATTTAAGAAAGAAAGAAAAACAAGAGTAGCTTACAACTGCAAATGGAAATTTTAATGAAAAATACTATGTAAATATAATTGTGAAAATTTACTATCAAATGTACAATCTACAAAAGAGACAAGGATTAGAGAATATAAATACAAATATAAAGTATGTTTCAATGTTAAATAAGAATAAGACATTATTGGAATGCATAAAATTAAAAGAAAAAAGTGGCTAAATTCATCAAGTGAATTTAGAAATATTTGGAGTAAAAAAAGACAGGTAATAAAAGCAGGCAAACAAACACAGCATTTAAAAGCATTTCTGTTATCTGAAGCACAAATAGTGTAAAACAGAAAAGATATGTATTAAAGGCTTAACATTCCATGAAAAATGCATATCTGCTTTTCATGACTGAGTTTTAAAATTGTCCTATGGTGAGAAAGGACAGTTACTACAAACTTTAACTCAATTCATTTTGACTATATTATAGCCATTTAGGTGCAGAGCATTCCTCTTAATTTGGGTAACTCCAAAAGTCAGTCAGTTGTAGATGAACATCCAGTGATTTCCAACTGAGAGTCTCATTAACACCTGCCCAGTTGTCTATGATCCAATTTGCTGATAGGCAGATACTATGTTCACGCTGCAGGTCTGAATGCTCAATTCTTTATTTTCCGACTCTCAGAGGATGTATGTGTCTCACTCTCACATGAAAACTTTTCCTTTCTCCCTCAAACAGTAAACAGACCTACATTCATAAGTTCCAGCCAGTCAGAAACCTATGATCTTATCACCATGGTAACGAGGACCCTGAACTCTAAAACCACCTTCCTTATCTGCCAGTGATGAGCTCTATAATTTGATTCTGTGTCCCTAACTTTCTGTGGAACTCTGAATAACCCCAGGACTGATTAAAAGAACAACTATTCTTGAAAAAAAAATAGATTTGTCATGATCAGACTGTTATAAAAAAATATGGGTCGCATGGGGCAAAAATAAAATCAGATTTGGGTCCCATTTGCCTACAGTGTGACCAGGACAATGGTTATTCAATTATTGGCAAGGTTTTAGCAAAGATCTTACAAAACATGTAGCACTTGAAATATGTCTTTGGAATGATGCTCACCTAAAACCACACCAAAGCTCAATTAGATTAATATTTGTAAAAATGACTGGAGTTAAAGACATTTTAGAATTTACTTATCTCAGTTGTCTGTGCTTCAGCCTCTTGAATTGTGACTCCAAAAGGTCATATGTTCAATTTTTTTATTTTCTAAAAGGTTCTGTCAAATTTCATCCAGCTCATTTTTAGGATTTTGCAAACAGTCAAACAGATTTCCCAACAAGTGCTATTTTTATTTATTTTTTTAAGCACAGGATCTCAGGAAGGATCGAAATCTAGAACTGATTAACTTTTGGAGTCAATCCCCTATAAGACAGTCTACACAGCCATCTAACCTTAGCAAATAAGCATTACTAGAAGTCAGTCAACTTGTTAGCCATTGTGCTAAAATTTGGTTTGATAGAAACTAGGGACTTCCCCAACACATTATGTGTGCATTGTGTAAGACTTAAAGTACGGTATGTGTTGTTTCTTCCAGAGAGTTTCCAAAAATAATTGTCAAGTGGTTCATGATACATTTCAACAGACAAACCAGACATGTGCAAATATTCAACACTTATATTTTTACCTATAAACATTTAACATATAAACAAAACTCTAGTATGCTTTTTGCACACTGTTGACAATAAAATAAAGTGTATTTTCTTTCTTGGCTGCTAAAGTCACCCACTGTTTTAAGCCCTTTTGTTGTGGTTCATGTGACATTTGGGTGTGTATCTAGATTCAAGAGTGTCCGTGCTGGCTAATGTTTGGTGACAGGTGCTGCACTCTATTTTGAGACCTTAATCCATGTTTTTGTGACTTTTCAAGCTTTCTTCAGGTTGCCTCTGTGTCTAGCCGAGAGAGAAACAAAGGAGGCTGTCGACGGGATTTAAAGACCCATGGCATATCCCGCAAACCCTGTCACAAAACCACTGAGGCACCAGTGGCCATATCAATAGGAGAGCAGGACGACGGTGAAGTTGGCCATGCAATACAGAGCCTTGGAAAATGATCAAAGTGACAGCGTGCTTTTTGTATGCCATCTTCATTTTACTGCCTGCTGTTCACTGCTTGTGATAATGATGTACTTTTCAAGGAATGTTAGATTTTCATTTCTAGCTGAGCTGCAAACAAAATCTCTTTTCATAATCATCAAGCTGATGGGAAATATATTATCCTCAGTGTCTAATGTAAAGGTAATACACTTCATTTAGGTGTACATTTCCTCAGTGTGTGAAGAAGGCAGGTAATATGAATTGCAGATTGAAAGTAGCTCTGACACAGAAATAAAGTAGGTGGGCTTTAAAAAAAATATTGGATGTCAATATGTAGCAGTATATACTGTAAATATTTTTAGACCACATGTTTATGTTTGGACAATTTTACAGCAAGTCAAGTTGGTGACACAAATACTGCACACTAGAGACACCACAAGATGAAAAACTAAACTATTAGTGCCAAATATTACTGGAATGTGATTTACTCTTCACTCATTCTCTGTCACTCATCCAAAAGGTGTTTTCTAGGGATGATCACCAGGCACTTCTTCATATTTAATAAATAAAAAAGAAATTGTATATTGAGGATGATGGGTTTGGGGTTACAATAAATATCATAAGTAAACAAACTCTGGTCGGCACTGTGTAGTAGTGGTTAAGACCTTGCACTTTTTGCATGAAATTTGCCCATTCTCCCAGTGCATGTACAGGTTTGCTCCTGGTTTCACCAAAAACATGCACTTTAAATTGAGACATCCTGCGTTAAAATCCTTCTTTTTCACATGTAAATCATCCAGTAGAGGTCTATTTAAAGTGGAACTGCATTGCTTTGGTCTGAATTTGCCTTTATTCTAACTTAACCAGTCCCTGTGTCCAAAATTCATGTCAATGGAAGAAAGCCCAGACGGAGCAGAAAAGTGAGATTTTAAATATACTTATTAATAAAAATCTGATGTGGTTCATTGTTATTTTTAGTATAAATATTAATTATTGGTAATTTTGTTGAATTGCAGTCAAAATAATATATATTTCTTATCACTGTTGTGTCATTACAGTACTCAGAATTATGTAAGAACCCTGTGCCATAAAAAAAACTGGGTCATTAAAGTATGCCGTGAATTACTAGCTTAAAAAAATATTTTTTTAATTACATATACTAATTAACAGATCGTTGCTGAGCCGCACCCAAAGAGTGTCTCTTTACGGTCTACACGTCAGAAAGGTTTACCACCATTGTTGATGATTTTATTTTAACAAGAGGATGTGAGAAAGTAGGGTACAACATTTTTACATCAATTTGCTACTGTTCTCATTAAAGTGGCACTAGACTGACTTTATTGATATATAATATTTAGACCACCTAATGTTTTTTTACCCGTATTGTTTTGAGAACTGCTGGGGCTTGAATTAATTTCATTGAATCATATGATGTTATCTATAAAGGGAAACAATTTGGATTGGATTAATATCTAAATTTTGGTTTAAATTCTCAAACATTTTACAGTTTAGACTGTTTTGATAAGAATTTAGCTTTGGTATTTAGTTCAGAAAAATATGAATATTTCTTCCAGATTGTCAGGTTAATCAGGAATTATCAAACTTGAAATGAGCATTTTGCTTATCAACTTGCATCAGGTAAAACATCACCAAACCTAAAATGGTTTTCTCAACCCAGGAGAGGAAGTTGGTGTCTTACTGGATCAAAGCTGTGGCCCAGCTGAGTTTTTGTCCATTCAGTGTGATCAGACCCTCACAATGATATGAACAAATTGCGTTTCTGCATGAATCATGTTTTTATGAATCTTATAAAGAAGCATAAACAATCTATCTGTATTTTATTAGATGTCCTTGAGTGAACCAATGGAATGTAAACACAAACAATACCAAGGATCAGCAGCCATCAGGGCCAAGCCAATCTAAAGCTAATTAAGTGCAACTGTCAATCTGAAAAGCAGCCATGCATCAGTCATGTTCTTACATTCCTATCTTGGTTTTCTGAAAAAGTTACAATAAAGTACAAAGTCATTCTGGTTCCATTCATAGCTTTTAGTATGACCTTGATTCCTGCCGTAACCACAGAAGTTTATTTTTATTTTATTTTGTGGTCTTCTGCTTTGTGACAGCTCTTGACAATGTCAATTCCTAAATCTGGCTTGACAAAGAAAAAAATATTAGTGCTGGGCATAGATTTAATTTTTTAATCGTGATTAATCTTAAGATATTTTTGCGATTAATTGCGATTATGATCACTCTACTATGGCTGAATGTGTATGTTTGTATGTTACAATACATGTGTGATACACTGTACATTTTTCTTAGATTTTTCATTTTAACGTCATATTGTTTATTGTATTTCTTTTCCTGACAACAGGGGCTTCATCTATCTTTAATTCCTCATAATAATCATTTTGAATGACAAAAAAAAATCCATGAATTAATTTAGTTTCATTATTCTGCACAAAATTTAACTGACTCAAATATGTTTAGAGCATTTCAGATACTGTTTTATATAAAAAAGGGGCAAAACTCTAAACAAATAAAGCAATGCAAGCCAGTCTTACTTTTTCCTTTTTCTCTCACTCACTGATCAGAAAAGAAAATTAAAAAAGAAGAAAATTAAGCATTTTTGTTGTAAATGGCTTTTTTATGACAAAGACAGAAACTATTAATGTAAAAAGCAGGACATCAAACTTTAGAAAACAAAAAAGTTTTTTTATAATATCACAAAATAATCTAAATCCAAAATTAACTTATTAGCAAAACCATCTCAAGTCAAGAAACTATTTTTCAGGATGAAAAACAAAACTAAACATACTGACATGGACTATCACAACCATTTCACAGTTGGTGAATTGCTTCAATCTTTAAATAGAGTAAACCTATAGTAGAAAAAGACAGTAAAGAAGGCGCACTTAAATAAAGAACAAGGAGGAAGAGGGAAACAGCGGTGTGTCGAGCTCAGCATTAAACATCATGGCAGAAATAATCACTTGGAATGTTTTGCTACTCTGAAGTTGGACACCTGGACTGCACTGACTCAGAGTCATACAGCACCCTGCGGTTTGCAACTTTCTAAAGGATTCAGTCTGCAACAAAATAATGAGCCCAAACATACTTTGAAAATTGTCTCAAAACTAAAACTAAAAAAAAGAAAATCAGCATTTGCCAAATTTGTGAAGGCAGCTTGAGTTCTTTTTTAAACAAAATAAGCAAGCATTTGGAAAGATTTTTATTTGAATTTTAAGATGATGTTAAAAGCAGTCGCAGCATGACAGGAAGTTGCCTCAAAAGACATTTTTACTTTATTTAATGGGTGTAATTGGATGCTGCTGGGTGCACACTTGATGATTTATACTTTCTAATTTTCTCATCTTAAAGTTTTAAAATTAGGAAAAATGGAGCAGAGTTGTAGCCTGAAGTTACTTTAAAACTGACTGTAGGTTAACAGATCATGTTAATAAGCCACTTTTCTGTCAAACCTTTAGAAAAAAGCTCAAAGCAGAAAAACCAGATATTAGAGCAGTTCTGCTGAGAATTTGTCTAAATGTATATAATTGTGCTCTGTAAGCTGAAATTGTGGCAAAAAGCAAAACTTGGAGCCAAAAAAAAATCTTGAAAAAATAGGTATTTTTTTCTATAAAATCTGACATTTTTTTAGCTTTTAGACATTTTTCATTGACCTTAAAATATTGTAGGTACTGAAACAATGTATTATTTAACATTAATTAGCTTTTTCTTTTTTGGTATACAATATCTAGTCTACGATTTTTAAAATTGGGTAATTCCAGGAAGTTATTAACATTTTGTTGTATTCAACACAGTCCTGTCTTTGTGGCCTTGTGGGTCAGATGGATGAGCTACAAGGGTTTGCCTTCCTGGCACCCAAAGGTCAAGGCCTTGGCCCTCTGACAGTAGTTTACCAAAGCTGGCTTTTAGGAAATTGAATGCCACCTCTCTCCTGGGGAGTTTGAACTTGAGTGTGAAAATGAAAGATGTTGACTAGATATAGTGAGCGTCACAGAAATTAACTTTGTGGGTTATAAAACTAGACTAGCTAGACTTTGGTTCACTATGGAGTTGTCCATTGTAAGAGCTGCTGAGCCCCCATGGCTTGGCATGGTTGTGAAGGAGTATTTCCCCAATATTCCCTTTGGGTGGGGGGCCAGACTCCAACTCTTGTTTGTACCTATGCATCGGATGGCAGTTCAAACAACTCAACCTTCTTGGAATCCTTTGCAGATGTGCTGAAAGTGCTCTAGTTCAAGGTTCCGTTTTTGTTCGTTTAATCCCCCAACCAGGGGGTTGCACATTATCGTCATCAGTCAGAGGTGGGACGAAAACATTGTTTTGCAAATCTCAAGTAAGTCTCAAGTCTTTATCCTCAAGTCCCGAGTCAAATCTCAAGCAAAGACAGTCAAGTCAGAGTTAAGTCTCAAGTCAAGACAGGCAACTGTCAAGTCAAGTCACAAGTCTGAAACTTAGAATTTCCAGTTCTTTCAGGTCTTTTTTTAACAATGTAGCAGTTATCTGTTACATGTAAATAATAAACCATGTGCTCTTTTTTAAATCTGTATACATCTCAAATAGTGATGAAATGTGCAGCTGAACTTACAGAGTATTTAAAAATGGTTTTAAAATTGCACCTCTGTATTGCACAGTTCAAATAAACTTAACTGAGTGTACAGAGTGTAAAAAAAAGGTGGAGGGTCTGCATTTGTTAAAACAGAATAAATTAAATTAATTTATGGGGCCCACTTTATAAATAATGTGTTTTAAACTTGAGATTTTGGGATAAATATCAAGTCTTTTCAAGTACAGTAAACAGGGTCAAGTCCAATTCAAGTTCCAAGTCATTGGTGTAAAAGTCCAAGTCAAGTCAAGTCACAAGTCTCTGAACATGTTTCAAGTCAAGTCTAATGTCTTAATATTAATGACTTGAGTCTGACTTGAGTCCAAGTCATGTCACTCAAGTCCCCACTTCTAGTTTGTGTTGATTAAGAGCCGCGGTTTACATTTACACATGTTCGGTGAATCCAGTCCTGCTACTACTGTGCTCGACAGGACAAAGGTGCAATGGGTCAGGGGCTGATTGCTCAGTGGTCAGAACAGGTGGTCAGAACATGTCACAGTCCCAGACTGAGGTGTCTTGTGAAAAAGCCCCAGCTTTAGCTTCAAGATTTGTAAAGGTGATTGAAATAAAGTCATTTGTGGCAGCCACGTTAAATAGATTTGACTCCAAAAGGTAATCAGCTGTAGTTGTATATTATATATATATTGTATATATCAAACAACACACACACACACATTATGTCAAAAACATTATCACTCTTTTGCTTTTAAAGGCAAATGATAAAGATCCAAAGGTCAGCTGTAATATGACAGTGAGTGACCCCCACTACTTGGCACCCAAACTTAATTAAGCACTCAGTGTATTTACACAGCTTGTGTTGGGGGGTAATACTGCATTGGAACCCACACAAATGACTGCAAAATCTTTACAGAGAGTGCATGAGTGTGTCAAGATTACTCTCTTCATCTGCTGGCTAAGCTGGAGCTCTTTAGGTTCAGCTTGTTAATGTGCTGAAAGAGTAAATGATTTTAATGAGGTAGAGAGTTGTGATGGAAGACCTGGTCTAAACACAACTATCAATTCCAAGTAGCACAGCAACAAAACCGGGTCCCACAGCAGGTCATGACTGGGTTCCAGGCACGTTCTCAAAGTTGTTTTGATCACCAGAGTAAGAAACACATGACTACAAGTCAAGCAATTAAAAGTTAGTTATCAGGCACAGAATATTTTTTAACTCAAGCTAAAGTATTCCTTTGTGATCATTTGGGATTTGTGATTGTGAGGACTGACATTTGGCAACTACCCCTCTACTTGGCAGTGAGTTAGAAAACAGCAGCAGGAAATAATTTTACAACGGCTGGTACATGCTTCCTCCACAAAGATGTCTTAATTAAACATATTAGACAATAACTAATCAATTATTGGATGAACATCTACAACTGAAAGTAGCTGAAAGTTAAAAACATTCTGAGCATGGTATCTTGTGATGTCGCACAAGACTGAGTGTAACATTATTTACAGATTTTGACCAAAATGGCTACAACACTGTCATTTCTGAGCATAGGGACAACTTAGTCTAAAACTCTGGCATGATAGGCGGAGGACAAAATGCATTCCTTCAAAGCATTCTAGTTCATTCATTTTAAAAGTGTGGCTCTTGCAAAATGTCTTATTATTTACAAATTATATTACAAAATTCTGTCATTTTTACAATCCAGTACACGCATAAACATTTTTTTAACAACCTCACAAATCCAAATCATTAGTTTGGCTCCAGCAAAGAATGTAGCATCTGTCCTCTTGGAACCATTATTTAGTCTTGCTGTGTTTGTGCTCGAAGTTGACACAGTCTAAATGTCACACCAGAAGGCCACCTGAGCCACAGCACCAGGAGGAAGGTAATGAGACCAAAACCCCTTAATTAAAGTGCCGTGTTAGAACGTCCAGTGAGGGAAAATTCTGCCTAATCCGGCCAACATGTGAAATAGCTACATCAGAGACATCTGTTTATACAGGTTACAGGTCAACATCCTGCTAGAAGTGATGGTTAACTGTCTCAGGAACCAGTTCTTTTCACTGTGTGTTAGAGTGTCATGTGTTTATTTCTGTGTGCATGCAATTAAAATAAATTTGAAGTCAAGACATTTTGTCTCATAGGAGCTGTGATAGTCATAATCTTGAGTTATCTTTTGCAAAATGTATGTTTCATTAGAATAGTAATTAATGATATATTTTGTCACAGTTTTTTGAGTTGTTGATAGCTTTTTTATTGTTGAAGCATAAGAAGGCAATTTAAAATGACAGCTCGATATGATTAGCTGCATATTGTTTTACACATCAACTAAAGAGAATGAAATAGTCAGACTGTTTAACTTTTTCATACATATAAATGGTTTTAACAACTGAAAAAAATGACATAAAAGTAAAAGTAAATGCATTTATTAGAAACAATATAAACACATTTTAAATGTTTATTTATGTGAGGTATGGTAAACGCAGCCTTTATGATTTATTTATTTTTTAGTTTTTTAAGGAAACTGCAATCTATAACATGACATCAGGTCAGACAACTGTTGGCCCAATTTAGACTCCAAAGAGTCAGAAGAACATTGACAGGGCTTTGACACATCTTTCATCAAATAAGCCCTTTCAAGGTTTTACTGCCTCATAGCACAAAATGACCTTAATATTTCTGCCGAGGGTGAACAGAATTGATCAATACCAATGAGACGAGCAAGATTTCTGGCTGACAAAACTCATTTTCCGGTCTTTACACTGGTGCTCAAGGCTTTTATATCGCTCTGTCTTTCGCCATTGTGCTGTATTTTAATCATTGGTTATTCTGATATAGAACAGAGTTTGCTAACAAATCAATATTCTGTTTCATGTAATTTTGAGAAAAAAATCAAAAATGTTCTTCTATAGTTAACGGTATATATTAGATTGAACAAACTGAATAATAATATATGGTAAATGGCCTGAACTTATATAGTGCTTTATCAAGTCCCTCTGGACCCCAAAGCGCTTTACACTACAGTCATTCACCCATTCACACACTGATGATGGCAAACTACACTGTAGCCACAGCTGC
>JARVJO010000164.1:26908939-26921797 GCA_031762555.1 Cynodonichthys magdalenae | reverse complement strand
ACACACTGATGATGGCAAACTACATTGTAGCCACAGCTGCCCTGGGGTGCACTGACAGAGGTGGGGCTGCCATGCACTGGTGCCACTGGACCCTCTGACCACCATCAGTAGCCAAGGTGGGTGAAGTGTCTTGCCCAAGGACACAACAACTGAGACAGCTGGAACTGGGGTTTGAACTGGTGACCTTCCGGTTCTAGGACAACTGCCCTAACCACTCTACCACAGTCGCCCAGTATTAATGTTAATATTAATAACGCTGAGCAAGAAATTTTGAGTTTACTGTTACTCATGATAAGTGTGACCCATCACATCACATCGACCCAAGGATTAAATCACCAAGTTGCATGCTGAGATATAGGTAGAAAAAATGCACTAGTTGAAAATTTGAAAAAAAAAACAAACATCCATACATACAATAAAACAGTACTTTGTTAAAACAAATACATTTTCTGTGAGTTTCCTATGAAATAAATTACCAAAATGTAATTCTAAAGGATATTTTAAAGCACTTTTCTGAGCAGTAACAATTATTATCATTATTTTAAGCAGAAAAGCATTAATTTTTTGCTACTTTACCTGCACACTAGTGACACTTTTTTTGTTCCAGCTGGGAAATGTCGCATTTTCAAATATGATTTAAAGTTTTCTCCTCCAAATGATGTCAAGGAATACCCTATAAATAGGATTCAGATACATTTTCCAGCAGGTTATACTTATTAGCAAGACAAATCAAGCCTAGATCTGCTAATCACTTCAGCATGATCTGTGTATCAAAATGTAGCTTAAGAAGCCAGGAATCTGAAATATGCTTAGTCCATTTTGACCAAATCTGATTTAATCTTTGATTTGACGTGAGGTAACAAAACTACACATCTCAGTAAAATGCAAACCATGCAAAAAAAGGCATACCCGCCGCCTTTTATGTTTTTTATGTGTTGAGGATGACTCAACCACATAAATTTTATCTCTTAAAAGTAGATTAACTATAAGGGGCCATCTTGAATCAGATTAACTCCAAATGTCAGTCAGTTGTAGACGTACATCCAATGATCACTTTCTAAGAGTTTAAGCCACAGTTTTAAGTAAAGATGTTTCACAATGAATAACACTCTCAGTATGCTTTGAAGATGAATCTAAGCTACTACCACACCATATTCAGTTTAATATCCAGGAATAATAACTAGGAGAGCACAGTAGAACCACAAATGACCTCACTTTGTTGGTTAAAAACATGATGGTTACACACACACACATACACACACACGCGCACACACGTATACACAGAGAAAAAGGCACAAACATTATGAGTCCACTTTCACCTTTGGTGATGCACAAAAAAAACGTTTTTCTGTTGATTTTTGAACCAGTTTACAAGGCAACTGTTTCAACTTTGTAGCAAGCTGCATGATTTGCATCATAATATGTCCTACTTGATGTTTAGTTCTATAAATCCACCAGCCCCTGAGTGAACTGCCTTGCAATTTCTCTGTAGGAGAAACTTGTTGATTGTTACTTTAAAAGGCTAGGGAGGGAAAAAAAGCTCTTAGTAACAAATGTTGCACAATCAGCCACTTGCTGAGAGCAGTCTTAAATATTCAGAGTAAACAACTGAGCACCATTAAAGTTTGGATGAATACCATGTTTTATGAAAAATAGACAGAATTTAAAAATAGGCTGTGGCTAAAACCCCATTTTCTGAATAATTTAGATGTAACATCTACAGGCCTTTGTTGAAATTTGTGAACCTTTGTCTTCAATGCCATAAAAATGCTCATTAATGCCTAAAACAGAGCCCGACTTATAGCAGCTGTCAACTTTCTCCCTAATGCTGGTTCAATAGAAAATACCATTCTCAGAAGCTGTGTTTTTATGGCTAAATCTCATTGGATTGTTTCAGACTAAAGCAAAGTAAAAGACAAATGCATCCTTCTCTATTCAATGGCCAAAAGGTCTTCAACACAAAAAGATGCAATGCATATATTTAGCTAAATTTCTTAGTGAAAAACAGAAAAAAAAAAAAAAATTTTGCACAGTACAAAGCCCTGTGCTAAAAGAAAACCTGTAGTGCTTGCAAAAGTTAAATTTTTACTTTAAATGGTTATTTTCTTGAATTTTCATCACACAAAAGGAAAATCAAATGTCTCAATTGATTGTTCTCCATTAAAATTATTAAGACATTGTCTGTTTGATTTATCACAAGCCTCATAATGCTGCACGTGCCAGCTGAGTTTCCTTGTCTGTGCAGCTGCTAAAAGCATTTGCATATTTTACTGAATGATGAGAAGCAATTTGTCAAAAAATGTCTTGTCACATAATTATGCAAAATGCTAAGTGCAGAAAATAATTGTTCCTTTAAAAGGGTTGAATTAATCCTTATTTGGTATTTTAAAAAAATCAATGCAGCAAAGTTCTCTGTTTCTTGAAAAGATAATCAGCCTGGCAATAGAGCAAAATACCTACAAGTGAGTATATTAATTCTACAAACTCTACACTTTTACTGAGGTCTTTGAATTTACTCTGACTCATTAGTTACCTCCATGGAATAAAACAGTCCTTGTCACAATGTCAACTAGTAATCAAGCACCACAGATTCCTGATACTGACTGCTTCATCTAAATTGGGTTTGTAAAACAAGTAAAGTATTGTCTAAAAAATCTGCTGCACTGCAAACATTAAAACAGGGGTCCAGGATCATCTGAAATGGGGAAAAACAGCTGAGCATATTGTCTTTTATACAAAACAATTGTTTGTTCCTTAGAAAATCATAAGAACACCTATTTTTTGAGCACAACACCATACAATCTTTAACCATTAAAGGTGAAGGAGTAACAGTAATGTTTCTGCTCATGTCTGTGTGTGCTTGTGTTTGGTTGTCTGCACTGTTAGCAAAATACCTGCCTACAGTAAATACCTAAATATGATGTTCTGTTAGCAAAGCTCTTTGATTTAAATTTTTCATTCAAAGCCATCTGCTGGATGAAATTATATCTTTCTAACAGAGTTCAGGCTGTACCGGTTGGTGGGTCAATCTCACAATATGTTAACTGCACTGGGGTCCCCCAAGGCTCTATATTAGGACCAATTAATTTTAGTGTCTATGTTAATGACTTACCTAATGTATGTTCAAGTGTCAAAGTTCAGCTGTGTGCAGACAATACTGTGTTGTATAGACATGCTAAAACAGCACAGGAAGCAGCTGCTGTTTTATCTAGTGCTATGGTACCGATATGCTGCTGGCTTCAAGATTCATGCTTGCATCTTAACACACATACAAAAAAGAAACTGTTTGTATGTTGTTGTTTTGTTCACACCAGAAACCTGATGGCCCAAAACCAAGTGTTTTTGTAAATGGAGAGACTTGATGTGTTAGATCAGTTCAAGTACCTTGGTGTTGTTTGACACAAGTCTTACTTTGAAGCATCATATTAAGAAACTACTGATGTGATGAAATTCAGTTTAATGCATTTTTGTCATATTAGACATTTTCTCACTACACAGGCAGCTAAAATCTATATGCATGCTGTGATTTCTTTTCAGACAGACAACCTTATTATGTTCACTACCAAAAAATCATGGATAAGTACAAGATCTCGGACTATGAAAATTATCAAAGATTCTGTGTTTTAAGTCTTGTTTTTAGGGTTTTAAACAGACATATACCTCCACCCTTAAACTATTTTATTCATAAGAATACATCCAGAATCAATACTAGGTCTCAAAGTAGAGTGGACTGTGTTGTTGCAAGACGTAGAACAGAATTTGGGCGAAAGGTGATGTCAGTCGGAGGAACACACTTATGGAATGAACTACCAGCAAATATCAGTCTGTGACGATTGTCTGAAAGAAAATCAGTCATGCATTAATTCGTAAAATAATTTAACTGTGTACCTTGTAGTCAGGTGTTTGTATGTTTGTTGATCAGTTTGTTTTGTGCATTTGTTTAATAGTTGGTTACTATTTTATCTGCTCAGGACAACAGATTAAATTTAGCTGTTGTGCTTATTCCGGCGCATTTATATTCACAGAATATTGTATGTTGTGTATTTTCCTTTTAAATTAATAAATAAAAGTAAATGAAATACTTCATGATTCAATGCAGAGATTTAAATGAAACCTACAGAAATGATTGAATGGGTATAAGAATTTATGACTTCGAAGTCCTGGCTGACTGATCTATTCACCAGACTCTGCACCATCAACAAATCTACTGTCTGTATGTGCTCCATATAATAACATTCATATAAACAAACAAACTAAACAAATGGTGACATGGAAAAGTTTACAGATTTAAAATGATTGAATGCAGCACTTTTTTTCTCACAAGTATGTTGTTTTTCAGAAAATGTTGTGTAATCCCTCTGAGATTAGGATGAAAAAAAATTTAGCTGTCATTAATTTACTTCTGATGCAGATTTTTGCCTTTTTCTCAAGATTTTGCCCCCCCCCAACTTGGACCTCAGTTGTAAATGCTCTCATGTGAAAAGATGTGTCCTGTTTTTCTTTTTTTAGCCCCAAACGTCCTCCCCTCACCGCCCTCCCTTGCTGCAAACAGATATAAAATGCAGATTTCAAGGAAAGAGTTCCCAAAAGGTCTTCTGACATTTTACGTAATAAAGGAAAAATAATGATGTTGCAAAGATTTCAAAACAGAATCTTTGAGTTGTAACATAAAAGCAGAGATTGTTAAAAAAAAATAAACACTTTAGTTTTTAAATCAAAACTCCATTTTTACTGAGAAATTTGTTTTGCATTAAACTGAAGCCTCTTTCATAAGTAAAATCCACGTTATCACCGCACAGACCTGTCTGGCTTTAATCCCCCCCGGGTCATTCATAAGATCACAGGTGAAGGCGGGCAGGTCCCACTCACATGAACGCTTTCATAAATGAACCAGCAGTGCAGATCTAAAAGAGGCTAACTAAAAAGTTGCTGTTTTGTGTCATTTTTAATATTTCCTTTGTAATAAATCTGTTTGTTGGTTAGATCCTGTGGTCGCTCACTGATGTCATCAGCTCATTATAATTTTTTGAGCGCGGATCCTCGGGTTGCTATTTCACAAGTGGGTGAGCCGCGCTTGAACCCACTACCTCTACTCATGGATCAGGGGCACATCAGAGGCGAGCTCATTTTACTCACCTCTCAACCTTCGTGTTTTTTCTGAATGCTTGGGGGAGGACAGAACACACATCAGACCCGGACTGAGCTGTCTTATGAAAGATGCTTGATTTTATGAAGTCTTGATTGTCAGTAATTTATGCCAGGTCATACTACATGCTATTTACCTCATCATTGGTGTGTTAAATATTACAGTGCATTTATATGCACTTTTATATGCACTTACATATGTATTAGGGGTGCAACAATACAGACAATTCACGGTTTGGTTTGATACTTTAGTCTCGCGGTTCAATATTTTTTCGATACAAAAAAGAGGAATTTCCATGCCCTTTTTAACTGTAATTTATTAGATTTAATTTTGAACATTGTTTAACATCAAAAGTACAGTTTTTGAATGAAATGTTGCTGAAACAGCAAATTTCCCAGTGGATCTGGACAATGTAGCCTAGGTGGAGTAGTCGAACACAGATCCACTGATCCTTCTACACAGAACATCTTCAGAAGACAAGTTTATAGAATATTTTTTTCAAATCTGTATTGTTTGATACAAGAGTGCATTGAACTTAAAGCACTGTATTGAACGGTTCAATACACATACATGTATTGTTGCACCCTTAATATATATATAATCACCCCCTTGGATGTTTATGCTTTATATAAATCAATCATGTTCAGTAAAAATTTGCATTGTTGAAGAAAGCTACACCTAAACAGGTATCTAGATATATTTAAAATCAGCCTCTATTTTTATAGTTTTAATTGTGTCCAAACATTGTTTCTGAATTGTTCATTTCAAGCCATGTATAATGACAACAGTGGTCAAAAAAGGTTGTCTGACAACCAAATGGAAGTGTGAAATTTCAGGCAAAACAAAACAAAACAAAAACAAACAAACAAACAAACAAAAAAAAAATATATATATATGATGCATAATTATATATAATTAATATAATGTATATTTTTTTTTTATCAAAAGCTCACTAAAACAACAGCTGGTGGATAATTTCAAGGATTACCATTTTTTCCACCAAAATGTTTATGAAATACATTATCAGCTTTTAGTGTATGCTAAGTAAATAATTATTTATTTAACAATCATTGCTGTTCATTTTTGGCATTTACTAAATAACTAAAAACTCGGCATCCTATTTCTTCTGGAATTCCCTCCTGCTCTGCAGGAAAATCTTATTTACCAGTAAATATTTTCCAGCTCAAAATTTGTAAAAACAATAGATTGTAGAAAAAAAATGGAAGATTAGAAATAAAGGGATTGTCAATAATAAATGTATTTAGAGTATTTGGGAAAATATAATGGATACAATCATTCAATTGAGATTTAACAGGTTTGCAGACAATGGTCAGAATAGAATTCGTTTTCATTTGCAGAAAAAAAAATTTGTAATGAAGTTGTGAGGATTTCTTAGAATTTGTCTTCCAATGTAGCTGCCTCAATCTCAACAAACAGCAGGTTAAAAACTAATAGGAGCATGCAATGTTGTTTTAGAAAAGAAATCTGCGAAAGAAATGTTAAAAGTCAAAACCGTTTGGGATTTGAAAATGTGTGAATCATACTCTTTTCCCTCTGTTTTCTGGATTAATCGCAGTACCAGATTCACAGTCTGCATTCTCTTGCTGGATTATAGCATCATTAATATTAATATTGAAATTTAATCACTAAAACTCTGATTTCTGTGAGTGGCACTGCTTTGAAATGTTGAGTAGCTCAGACCTGCAATCAGACCTCCTCATTAGAAAAATCCAATAAAGTGTGCAGTTAGAATTCTAATTGCACTCACCTAATAGCCCACAGGCTAGTGACTGTAGAAAAAAGAAGGAAAAAAAAACTGATTAGCGACTTCAAATTAGTACAGAGTTAAATTATTCTGCTGCAAATCTGCCCTGTACATTGTATGTTTAGTATTCTTGCTATGTAAACCTTCTGGAAGTTTAAGTGTGCTGGAAAAAATATGATGCACAAATGACTACAAGTGAATTTGAAGTTTTCTTCAAATGGTGTAGAGTAACTTAGTCATAGACTAAATCACTGTGATGCTGAATTCAGTAAGTCTACCCATATACTGTCCTCTCAGTTCCATCTTCAGGATCAAGACAGGTTATCACAAAAAGTATTTTAAACGGATTGTGAAAAGTTAAGAAAAGAACATTAGTGGATGAGTGTGTGTTTAACACCATGAATGAACTTTTTCTAAAGGACAGAAACCAGGAAAAAAAATGATAGATTAAGATATTGAATTATTTTGTTTGCATATGTGGGACTATGATGTTTGTCATACAATGTAATAGTATTGTAATGGTATAATACAGGGGTTTTTAAACTGTGGGATGTACCTCCTACTGGTGAATCAGGGAGTGGGGATGAAAGAATAAGGGTTACATTCACACTGCAGATCTTAGATCTTTTTTGGCCTCAGTCTTTTTATTTTTATTTATTAACTTTTTTTGTGTGATGTGTTAATAAAATGTGACCACCTTCAGACTTTAGAATGAACTATAACAGATCAGAAGTGGCCTGTTAGATGCAGAAGAAGCGATGTCACAAGCAGTGCGCTTTGTTTGAGCAAGCAATCATACATGGTACATGGGTTAGCGTGTGTGTGTCTTAAGTTTGCTTGTTAGCTCCAGCGTTAACATATAATCTTGCCTCTTGATGGATTGTCCGGTGCAGCAGTTTATTTTTGGAGCAAGACAGAGACACTGGACTTCTGTTCTGTTGCTGAACACATGCAGAGTTCTGTGCTTGAAACTGCAGCAGGTAATTCTAATAGTGACTAAAAGTTTACACCATCTGTGTATGTTTACTGTAAATTGTTCTGACTATTATAACATTGCTGTAATGTAAACGTTTAATTTTAGGTTGCTGAAAAATCAGTAAAATAATGATTGGTTGGTTCTTGTCATACTGTATCCCATTTGTTTAAATGTTATACATTTTTAGCTTTTTCTCTTATTTATAAAGCCCCAATTATAATAATAATAATAATAATAATAATAATAATAATAATAATAATGTTATCCTATTGTAAAGTGGTGCTAATTATTTTGTTTGATCATTAAAAAAGTCCTAATTTGGAATTTCTTTAAGTAAATCTTTTGTTGAAGTAAATTTCGCGTAGTATTTTTTTCACAAGTATTATTGTTTGTGCAAATTTTTATTGCTTTTTTTTAATTTCATGAAATATGTATTTTTTTCCTGTCGTTGTGATCTTTCTTGTGCAGCTCAAAATATTCTGCAGTGTTTCCATCCTGAGTTTTTGGTACAAAATACAACAGACACGCATACAACATCAAATACATTTGTATGGAAAAACTACATTTTATCATTTTTTTATATAATTTTAAATACCCATCTATATTATATTTGGTATTTTTTCCCCTTCTATTATGGGTGATGGATTTTTTTGTAGATATTCTGCATCTCTGTGTCCCTGGACAATCCTTGAATTCAATTTCCCTCCTGTGATGGATTATAAATCCTACAAATACAGCCCACATCCCATTCTCATCAGACGGAAGCTGCATCAAATTGGCTCAATGAAAGACAGCTTTGACTTTCACATTTCATTCAAGATGGTAAATAGTCAAGGATTCCCACACAGAATAAGCAGAGAAATAAATAAAAAAGTTTAACCTTTGAGATTACTTTGGGGTAAATTGCATTTAAAAGGCCACTTTTATTAGTTGTTGTAGGGTTATTGGGACCCGACCAGGTCAAAAGGACATCCCACAATCTTCTTGATCACAAGTCAATTTAATTTTTTTATTCAGTTCTGTAATATCTCCAAATGCAAGAACCTTAGGGGTTTGAGGGGAGTATGATGCTCAAAATGCAAACCCCCCCCCACCCACACACACACACACACACACACACACACACATATACACACAAAAAGGCCCTGTTAGAAGTCTGTTTTAAATTTTTTTTCTGAAAACCCATTTATAAACTGGAACACATATAAACATTCAGCTGGAAAGCCACAGTGACGCAGTCATTGTGTCTTGTCCGAGTGGAGCTCACCTCATCCACTCATTAGAGAAAATACTTTCACTTGTTAAGCCAGTGCAAACAGAAAGGAAACCAAGTCTCAGTGAGTTTTTACTTCTAAAGGTCATTGAAGATGGTGGATTTTTTTGTTTTTTCATTTTTTCAGTCTTTCATATCTGATATCACAGTAAACAGCCAAAAAGATCTAAATGTCTCTTACATCCCTGTCAAATTGCTGAGTAATGGCTGAGCTTTTAGGAGACATTACAGAAGGAGAGTACAGGAAAGTAAAGTCTTGGAGTGCATGATAGTGCATTTTTTTAAGAGGACTCCATATATTTCCTAAAATACCCCACTTTTGAGTCAGTATGATTCAATATGCTGCACACTAAAGATGTTTTCCTCTTAACTTTTTAAAAAGTGGTGTTTTGTATTTTTGTAAAGCACATAATAATGATGAGATATAATTATATTATGATTATAAAACCATAATGACCATTTTTACCAATGATTGAATCATTTCTTCTGTCACTGCTAACTTCACTGTCCAGTCAGTCAGTCTTGTAGATTTGCTTTTAAGCTGAAGGATGGTGCTTTTTCCTTTTTCAAGAAGTAACCCGGTACTGTTGCAGGGGTGGCCCGAGGGCGTCTCAGAATCAGGTGAACATGGAGCAAGGATCAGCTACAGTGTTGAAAATGACAAATTCTGTCAATCTTTCTCTACTGATAAACAGGTCTGCTCCTCAGGGCTGGGCTGGTTTAAAAAAGAAAATTTAGCAGCCTCCAACCGATGCAGGTGGTGGTGTGGAGGGGTGACCCAAGGTGAGAAATTAAAGGGGGAAAGGAAAGAAAATAATATCCCAAAGCAGTTGTTCAGCAAGTCAAAACTGCTATTCTGAAGAAAAAAAAGTGTTTGCTCGCAAAGAGAAAATAGCCCCCTGCTACAACGAAGAGCAGATATTTTGGAAAACAATTAATCAAATCCTGTAAGAAATAAATGTGAAGTCGGCTTAGTGAATTTCAACACTAATAACTGGAAACACTTCTAAAGTCTTCTTGGCGCTTTTATCTGCGGCCAAATAAAGTGCTGTAACCTAAATCAAACACTGATCAATAGTCATATTGCCACAAAAATAAGTATTTAGCAGAAAATTAAAGTGATCGAGTGATGGAGCTGCTTCACCATTTGCAGATTTTAACATGATATTATTTTGAAATAGAAAGCAAACAGAAAAGAACAGCAATTTGAGATCAATCAAACTTTAAGGCCAAAACAAAGTTTTGTTTTTGAAAAAACTCATTTGTAATTACATTTCAGCAGTACTGTGCACAATTCTGCTCATCTGCTAACCTGTAAATAGCAAAACTAATTTCTTGTTAAACAGTTAAGGATTCGCACTTACTCATGTAAGGAATTTTGAGCACATATGAAATATAATAAATTATGAAATATTAAAGTACTAATTTAATAAACCTCGAGGCACCACTCCCCTTATTTTATTACACTTTGCAACGTAGGAAAAGAGAAGCAAACCTGGTATGATCAATAATTAGTTATTATCAGTCTCAAAAATTCAGTCCCAAATAATTGTGAGTTCTTGTCTCAGACAAATCACCAAAATCTTATCAAGACACAAAACGATGTTGCTTAAAGTATATGCTCTCCACATACCATTTATTTACAAATTACTTTAATACAAGCTGTGGCAGAGATAGAATAATGAGATATTGTTTTAAAACAGAACCACTTGAATTAATGACAAGACTTGACCTAAATCAACACTGGAAAATTATGACAACTGATCCTGATGGACTTAAAGGGCAGAATGGTTGAGCATTAAAACAAACAACACAGCCTGGTTAGCTGTTCCTTCGTTCAGTCAGGTTGGCAGGTTGCTGGTAGAAAGGAGAACTTTTCTCCATCCCGGATGCATTAGAGAGGATGAGTCGATCCAGACTTCATTGATGAAATGGATTAACAATGCATATTGACTTAAAACTAGCTTAATTACTTTGCTATCAAATCAAGCTCAGGCACAGAACTTAGGGTTAGTCTCTTAGCAAATTTACATTAAAACGGCAACAAGGAGAGGGTCCTGCATGTGGCTATGTCCTGATAAAGCCATAAGGTGGGCTGTAGCAGGACGAAGGCCTACGTGATGAGAGGGAGATTGGAGACTCAGACCGAAAAACAAACTTAGACTCAGACTTGAGTGAGGCTGGAGCGTGCCAACTTTTCACAGCTACGGTTGGACGGAGTTTGCAGCACTCTAGTCCAATCAAAATATTACAAGCCATAAACAGGGTGTCGGCTTAGGGATTGAACCAATGAGGGCTTTGGAGGTTTGGTTTTGTCGGGACAAAAGAGATGGGCATTTCCTAGTTTAAATGATTTGCATATCAATAAGAAGGGGGGGGGGGGTCAATTTTCAAGCCCTTTTGCCTCAAACCATGGATATAATCTTTTAAAAATAGCTCTTCGTAGAAAAAAAAAGTTCTTTAAAACAGGAGAAACTTTAGTTTAGTTGTTTAACTTATTTTAACCAGAAAATAATAAACAATTATCCTAACAGAAATTGTTATACATTTAACTATTAAGATCAAAACCTTTGAAGTTTCTAAATATATGAAAAGGAAAGCATTGCTTGGATAAAAAAAACACAATTGTTAAATCCTGAAATAAGGAAAAACAATCTTGCGGTGGAATGTCCATCTGTAACAGATACACAGGATACAAAGAAACTTAAACTTTATGTTTGTGCATAATTAAAAATAAGACATTTAGGGAATCTCAGCAATACATCTGGAATTTCTGAAAGAAACATAGTTAATCTGTGCAGACAAAACAGATATAAAATAGACATTTTGATACACAAACAATTTTCTTTTCTCTTTTCACAAACAATGCAAAATGTTCATTTAGTTAACTTTCTTCCACTGAGCGGTTTCTCTGTTTAAGAAAGGTATTTTTATGAATCTGTATGGGGAAATACACAATCTTTGAGGAAAACAGAGATGTTGAGGAGTTGCCTGGGCCTCTGGGCCTATGCCTGGATCTACTCTGGCGCAGCGGGTCCCAGCGGGGCCTATGAGCGCGTCGCTGCTGGCCCCGGGGGGCTACTGCGTGTGGTCGCTGGTGGGGCTCTCCTGGTTCTCCCCTGTGGTCCACTGGGGGGTGGGTGGGCGGTTCTTCGTGTGTGGGTGCCCTTGGGGGCCCGGCGCTTTGGGTCCCTCCAGGGGTCCTAGGCTCTGGTCTCCCCTATGTCTGCCTTGGGCCTTGAGGGTCAGGTCAGTGATGCCCCACAGTCACTTTTTAATACTCCAGTCTCAGTATGTATGTGTGTATATGTATGTATATGTGTGTATATGTATATGTGTATATAGGCATATGTGTGTATGTATATATATATATATATATATATATATATGTGTAAATATGTATGTGTGTGTGTGTGTGTATGTATATGTACATGTGCATATGTATGTATGTGTGTATGTATATATATGTAGAACCCCGGCCATGGGTTCACCACATTTCTCTAAAACGTAAGGTTTTGAGGAAATTATCACGAGTTCTTTTTTTTTTCAAGAATAAATAATAAATAATAATAATGAGATTAAAAATGAGATCATTTATTAACACAATCAAAACAAATCACTTATGTACAAAAATCTATAACAGCAAACTTCAGGTTTCAGATGTGAGTTAAACCAGAATGTTTGAAGGCACTTTAACT
>JARVJO010000164.1:26897098-26907545 GCA_031762555.1 Cynodonichthys magdalenae | reverse complement strand
GTATGGTTTTCTTTGCGATACAAAAGGCAGTGAAAATCATGTGAGATGTGTTTTCCTCTAAAGTGACATCATCTAAAGTAGTCAATAAGCAAACAGACGGAGATGGTGGAATATTACATTTCAGACACTTAGATAAGTCCTAACAAACCCAGCCCCAGAACCTCTGAACAGGTGGACAGAACCAGAATGCAAGAATAAAATTGTCAGGTATAGTTTGCCTGGTTTTTAGGGTTTTAGCCAATGCAGGCATCATGACAAGGTTATACCCACCTTGACTAAACCCAGGCGGGTATAATTCTTTAGACTGCACAAAAATCAAATCATAAATACTTGACAGAGTGCATTGCTGCTAACAAAAAATATTCTGCAAGTGGACTTTTTAACTATGTTTAACAATTATCTTCAGTGTACAAATTGCAAAAATCACCTTACAAATTAAACTGTTTTTTGTTTTTTTTAATTGAGAATCTTTGTTTTTCGGTCATTTAGTTAGTTCCCTGAGTTAAATATTGTAGATTGATTTCTTTCTTGGTTTATGTTCAGGGTACTTGTGATTTGAGTTCTGTACTTGTGCTGTACGTTTTATCGCTGTCTTTTGGTTCTCCCTTATGATCCCTGTGTCATCAGTTCTATGAACTTCTACCCCACTCACTCTCACCTGATCCTCGTATTTCCCCAAGTTTTTGTCATTTTTTACTTGTTAGCGTTCCTTTATATTCTGTGTCCTGTAGTTTCCTGTCCACGCATTGTGTTGCTCACAACCATCACTTTTGCTTGTGTGTTTTGTTCAGGGGCCTCATGTATCAACGGTGCAAATGCACAAAAAGCATACGTGGTTTTCCACGCAAAACTCCGGATGTATCAAAACTGAAATGAACGTGGAAATGTGCGCAGCCCCACACCAACTCCAAGGTTGGCGTACGCACATTTCTGTGGTTTTGGTTCCATTGGCGACACTTAAAGGTGATTCTGAGAAACTGTTAATGATGTGAAAATGATTATTGTTCACACACACATGATTAACAATTTTTACATCCACATTTACGCAAATAGATAAAGGGCGCGCAAAGTTGTGCCAAAAATACCTTTAACAGGAACGGATTCTGCCTTACTGGAGGATATAATAAATAGTGTAACACGCAGAGTGTGTGTTTCAGAGTGTGTAGGAATTTTTCTCACTCACATTATATTTAATTCATAATTTTCCTTAATCCAGAAATAATTTCTGATCATGCAGAGATCAACCAAACATGTCCATCACACATGGAGGAAGTAATTTGCATCTGTTTAACATATGTAAAGGAAGGCGTGTCTGGGGAGGTGTCTCACGTGCGCTCAGTTTCAAGTTGATTGTGATGTACAAAAGAAATGTGCGTGGAATCCGCCGTACACACAATTTGATACATCTGAATTGTTTTGTGCGTACGCCGTTTTCTGAATTTGACCGTACTCCACGTTGCAGTAAGAAATCCGCGCAAGTCTTTGTACATGAGGCCCCTGGTGATTATTTTTGTAAGTACCTTTGCTGCCTCATCAGCTTGATTTTTTTTTTTAATAATGAATCTGCACTTTGGGTTCAACCTTCCACAACTACCATGATCATTACCTGTGGAGACTTCTTCAAAAGATTTCATTCTTTGTTATATGTCACGCTATTCTAAATGTGACCCCTACGTTTAGGAATAAGTAAAATACTGCTGCATACTTTATCCGTGTGAAAGCTGATTAAAAGCAGTCAGTGAAGATTTGTTCATGGGACTAGAAAAGGCAAAAATACAGCAATTTAGGTTAATTAATTTTCACAAGGTGTTGTTGTAAATAGGAAATGGTGGAGTGAGCATTTATCACTTTCTGTAGCAAGGTTCATAACTTAATGAGATATTGTTTTAATCCTGAAGTGTCCAGACAGTGCTTAGAAACGGCAAGGTAGTTTGTGTTACAGTTCACTTTGCTTAGCAAGCAGCTTCATTTACCAGTTATGAGAGAAAATCCACTGCTAGATGTGTATTTAAGAAACAATACAATTTTATAGTTTCAGAACTCTACAGACTTTACAAATAATATGTATTCTGTTTAAAAACTTTATTCTTTTTTTATTCTTTTCTCCCAAAGTTTCCATCCGCCCATCACTCATCCTGCTGTCAGTCTTTCATGTCTGGCTGGATGACAGTGACTGAGGCTGCTGAGCCGAATGGTAAAGCCATTATCGGAGATAAGAGGTTGTGTGCAAAGGTGTAGATGTCTTCTTCTCTGCTTTAGAATAAGATCGGTGTGAACAAATCAGGTGGAAAAAAAAGGTGTTTTTTTTCCCTTGGCATTGCTCTTTGACACACTGTTGTGCACCAACCTCTTACAGACTCGCTTCAACACAGCTGCAAAGTTAAAGAAGGGCCAAGTGAGATTTGTGCTTGCAAGCAGTCACTGAAAACTGTGCTTTTAAGCTTGAGAAAACTGTAAAATCTTATAGAAAGTTAAATGTTCTGTTATGACCCTGTAGATTTGATGAAGCTGAGTTTCAGTAGCTTCAGCATGATTCAACCCTACAAGGCAAACTGTGATGAAGCTATTTTTGGTAGTTAGGAAATGAATCACACATTAGTCTGACAATGGTTGCTTGACTTCCATTGAAATCAAATATTTTTCTGTGTCATTATTGCTAACTCTTAAACACATGTAAAACCCAATAAAGTCAGAAAGAGCTGCTTGATTTTCCCCCAAGTAGCTTGTTTATTGTACCTCAACCTCCCTAGACTTAACACTCTTCTAAATACTGCTTTTGCAATCCATCTCAGCTCATTCTTTTCAAACCGTGTCCAACTTTATCAGTGCCATGTCTGTCACTGATGCTGCTCTGTACTGTACTCAAGGGGGCCTTTGCTACTGCTCTTTTTGCCTCCAGCACTCTGCCTATGCATGTGAAAGAGCAGGAAGATCCCAAAAGAGATCCATATCACCAGAAAATTAACCAATAAGAAAAATACTTCTTGGCTACCTTTTTTAACTAACCATATACTAAGTAAAATAGAAAAATATAACAAACTGCAGAAGGCATACATTTAATTTAAAAACAAATAAATTCCAAACAATAAAAAATAGAAGAAATATAACAAATAAATAAAATAAACTTAAGATCCACCCACCCATGTAGTTTCAGCAATTTCTCAATTTCCTGCTGATTTGTCTAAAAAAAAAAAAAACTGTCATTTCTTTTTGCTGTTATATCCCATCTTTATGTGCAGTGTCAGTCTTTTTTTTTTTCCTTTAGGCTGCTATGTTATCAATTGTGAAGTTGTTTTTCACTGCAGGACAAAATGGATATGGGGTGTGAGAGTACTTGAAAAGTGTGAACTGTGTGAGCCTCACGCTTAATGCCAAAGACTTGACAGCTCTGCTGAACAACAACTAGTGCACTGCCAAAAAATTCCTGAGCTCCAGATTTTCTGTTCGTGAATGTAAAAAGTCATGTTCTGACAACTTTCATCACAGACAAGACCATTAAAAAATAAAAAAATAGTGCTGTCATAGCCTCTTCAGTGTGTCTGGATGCACAATGAGCATCCTTTCCTAAAAAAAAAAAAAAAAAAAAAAAAAAAAAGGCCATAACATCATGGGTCGAATTTTACGATAAAAGGTCCTTTATCAGATAAAAAATAATTGTTAATACAAAATGAAACATGACAGTTGTGCTTTATTCCAAAACCTGTCGCATCAATGATGGTGCCATCAAATAAACACAAGTTATAACACTTGCATATATGCATATAAAAGCCCTAATAATAACATTTAGATATCAGCTTTCTCAACTGAACAACATGAAACATGATCATACTTTGAGATGTTTTGAATATTTAATAAATGGTAGAAGTCCCTACAGACATGGGAAAAGTGTCAGAAGTGGCTCAAAAAAGATGATGTGTATGACCATAAATGAGTCAAAGAATTCCATAGAGAAAACAAGAGTGTTTGTGGCTGCAGATTGTTCAAAATATTAGCAAACATGCCGCTGCTTTTGATCTTTGTATTAAAGCTGCACCAATGAAAAAGAATGAAAAAATATTTTGTTAGAAGAAAAGACTACAAATGACTGATTTCTTTGAAACTTGGCAACAACCTGGGAGTGTTTTACTTCACAATGTGTTGTAAAACTAAAAAACAAAAGGGCTAAAGTGTTCATTTAGATTAATATAAATCTCTTAAGTCATTTATGGTGGTCTTCCACCATTTTTCAATAAATATTGAATGTTTTGAGCTTTGATTTTCTATTTCTAAAAGGCTCCTATTAAATCTGCAATCTTTAATAAAGTTGCTTAAATGTTTTTAGAAAAATTAGAAAAATAACAATGTAAAAAAAATCCTTAACGGCAAGCAGCATTTTATTATCTGTATTTATAGAAGCATATTCATCATTTCAAGTTTTTCTTGCACAACTCATGATCAAAGAGGGCACTGAACAAATTGCTCTTCGTGACCCAGAGACAGCCAAATTTGATAAATTGATCCCAATGAAACCAGCATGCAATTACAGCATATCAAGATGGATCAGTGGCTTTAGGTCAGGGTTACCGTTACACCAAAGAGCAGCAGGAATGCATTAGGCTCAGTCCCAGTCAGGGCAAAATCATTAATGTGTCAAAAGAAATTAACTACTCACAGTGACACTGACATTTGGTATAAGTGCAGTGCAGCCGGGATAGATGTTGATTTTAAGAGAAAATGAATTCAATGTCATGAAACCAGGGTTGACAGCATAGAAGCCCTAATATTTGCTAAACCCACAGTGAGATAATTATCTAATTCAGCTGGCATAAGCAGCACGGTTTACTGTAATAAGGAGTGAGAAGAAACTAAACAGCCTGGTGCAAATGAAAGTCATGTCAACTTTTAATAGTAACAGGTAAGTATAAACTTTAGGGGTTGTCATGTACCACTCAAAATACTTGGGCATTTAGTAAATGGAGAAACAGGCACAGAATAAAAAAAAAATCATATTCATGCTGATGGACACAGATTGGACTTTTTGTGACAATAGGCACAACTTTCAAAGTGTTGTATTCTACAGAGATTCTATTTGTGTCTCCACCAGAATTCATTTTGCAGAGGCGATGGTACTCGTCACTGGTACGCCAGAAAATGTAATGTGTAAAGAAGGCATTTTGAGAGTGACTGCTTTGAGTCAAACTGTGTTTTTCTTACCCCAGCCAAATTGTTCTCAACGTCTATACCAATCAGCAAGTGAAAGCAGTAGTAAACACACTGAAAACACAAAAAAGAAGTTCCAAACTAAAGTTAATGCGGTGGAAAATATTGTACCAGACAGGAGGAAAAACATGGGGTGTCCTTGACTGTCAGGTGTGCTGCTCCACTGCTGTTCTCCAATCTCTACAAACCAATGGATGAATGTTGGCTGTCAAAACTGATACTTTTTTTGTGCCAATTTCACTTTTTTTCCTTTAATTATATGATTCACTTAATGTGATCATAAGCATTGAAAAGATAAAAGAAAAAGTGTTGACTCAGAAAATGAACAAAACATTCAGTTTTTTGAAAGTTTATATGAAAGTTTGAAGAACGTTAAGACTAAACTATAATACTGTTTATGGTCGATAATGTACATGAACTTTAAATCCAACTAATTGAGGCCAAGGACAGTATGAAAGGACAAAAGCTTTCAGCAACAAAGGTAAGATCTCATTTGACTTGCTTTGTTATTATCTGAGGAACCTTTTGTGTGGATTCTGCCCCATAATTAGGCCAAGAAGGAGTAGTAGTCGCAGATTTGCTTGAGGCTGGACTCTTTGTTTCCACATCAGAATGAGGCTGTTTGTTGGTCACAGTGGTAATAAAATCACCCTGCAAAGTCCATATTGATTTAAAAAAATTACAGAGGTGTATCATGGAGGTTTGTCATTGCTACAATACAGAAAAAATAATAATAAAATCCCACTGCAACCACTTTGCTGAACAAATTCTTTGATTATATGTTTGTTTTTGTTGAAATCCACTGTTGATGTCTAATCCAAATGGGTCCAAATAATGAAGAATTCCAAATAGGGCTATTGTGTCGGTGCAGGATGAGTTATGAGTTTTCCATATCATACAACCAGGAACCAGAACAGTAACTAACAAACATAACACAGATTTTGTGATTTGTTTGTTGGAGTCAAGAGAAACAATAAAAATCTACAAATAAGAATATTTAAATTAGGTTGGCGTTTATTTGACTTTTAAAAGTTATTTTCTGTATCTGTGTAACATTTTTCACAAACTGCAGGGGATTTTAAAATTTTCTGATCTTTGTTCACATTTAAATGTCAATCAAATAGAGTGAAAAAAGTTTAAGAAAGTAAGCTGCATTTGTCCTGATAAATAGCATGCCAAATATAATTACTGACTACATTTTCTGCCTTATTTGGATCTTAGGTCTTGGTTTTCTTTAGCAAGAAATTGGGAAGATTCAAACAAAAAAAAACTTTTAATTCTGGTGGTTCCTCACCATATGTCAGTCAAACTAACTTTATGGCTCACTAAGTAAACCCAAGTAGTTGTTACACTGCAAAAGTATAAGCTACAATAGAAGACTTAAAAACCATGCTTAATTTACCGTGCTCTAATTTAAAACCGAAGGCACTCCTAAATTACTCTTCAGAAGCTGGAAGGATGAAACAGCAGTATTTCAGTGAACCTTAAAGGGCAAGCTGTTGGTGTCTGACAGCTGATTGGCACGAGGGTAATTCTCCAGTGGATTTAAAGCTTTTTAGCTGGTGACCCCTAAATTAAACAAAGAGAATTATTTATATATTTTTCTTTAAACAAATTATAAAAGTGCGGAGACGTATTAAGTTGTAAAAGGTGACTTTTTCAGTTAATCAGAAGACAATTAATTGAGTTTTTTTCTTTATTTTTTTTATTCAAGGCTTAGACGTTTTACAACTCGTAGAAGTGTTTTATTTAAATCTGTTGCATTAGCTGAAGTTACGTTTTTATCATTTTTGAAAGACAAAAACATATTTTTCTATAATGAAAACTTAACCAAAAAATCAACAAATGTGTAGTAAAAAATTACAAGTGCATTTATTATTTATTTGGAGGGCAGTACAGAGGAGCATTGGTTAGTGCAGTTGCCTCATGGCAAGAAAGTCACAGGTTTGCTTCCCATACTTTGTGTTTGGAGTTTGTGTGGTTTATGTGTTCCCCCTTGTATGTGTGGGTTTTATCCAGATGCAGAGAGTCCAATCCCGGCCTGAGACCTTTCTGGATAGAGTTTGCATGTTCTCTCTGTGCAAGCATGGGTTTTCCGGTTTCTTCCTACTGAATAAAAACATGCATGTTTGGTTATTTGGTAACTCTAAACTGTCATTAGGTGTGAGTGAGAGTGTGTATTTATGTTTGTCTTGTTTGACTCTTTGTGTTGTGTGATGGACTTGCGGTCTGTCCAGGGTGTCCATCGCCTCTCACACAGTGACAGTTTTTTGTTTTTCATTTCAGTGTCATTGAGCCTGTAGGATAAAATCCTTATCAGTATAAAATATTTATTCATTCTGTCATTTGTTTTTCACACATCAACATGTTCAGAGTTGAGCGGAAGGTGGAGCCTTCCCAACCACATCATTGAGAAAACTGCAGAGGACACTTTGGACAGGTTTCTACAACCATAATATGCATACATGATAAGTAACCATGTATATGTATGTAAACATATTTATGTACATATTTTTTGTTTGTTCTTTTTTTAAATCTCCACTTAGCCTGACATGTACGGTTTTAGACAGTTGGAGGAAACTGGAATATCAGAACCAAACCTGCTGTGAACTGGCAGGGCTAATCAACACACTACTGGGCTGTTGCTGTCTTCAGCAATATTTTTTTTATTTTCTACCTTTGATCTGTTTAGTCAATGTTTGATATTCCACAATCCCCAAGGTATGAAATAAGCATGCTAGTTTTTATGAAGGTCATAGAATATAAAACACGTTTCTAAAGAAGTCCTTGGGGAATGCTGAAGATTCTGTAAGATTAAACATGCTACGCATCATGCACACGCTTCTCAGTTCCCCGGTGGCTTTTCTTACTGTTCAAAGCACTTCCTTTTTCTAAACTAATGAGGAAAAAAAATAAGACAACCTCATCAGGTTTGTCAATTATCCAACTTGAATGTACCATTGGTATACTTTAGTTTGGAGATTTTTTTTTTTCATTTGCCAGGGGGACAATGGCATACATGGCACACATGTGGAAGCCAAAACACCAAACATTTCTGAATAACTGCAGACAGCTGAGGTGCCAAACACCACTTGTTAGGGGAAAAAAATTGTATATGGTCAAATCATTTTGCATCATGATCTCACCTCAAGCATCTTCACTATCGTCCCCTCCCTCTTACTCACACACTTGCAGGGTTGCCATGGAAACAAGGAGTGTACTGTTCTAGCCTTCTTACAAAGTGCTGCAGCTTTACAACAAACCAAATCCGCCTTTGTAATGGCATTCCAAGAATGCAGCATTGTCTAAACCATCTGCAAACATTTTCAGGTTTCACGCAATCCTTGTTTGAATATTTCTAACTGTGGTATTATAAATGTCTAAACAAAACAATCTTTCAATATTACATAATTTTCTCATGTCCCAAAAGTAATTTAGGTTCATATCGTTTTCATCCAGTTGAGTCTTTGATGGTCATATACAGGCATTACTTTGGGGATTTTTCATGTCACAATCTTTCTAAAACAACATACTTTCTCTTTTCCTTAAAAACTTTAAATGTAAATAAGTACATACATTACTAAATGTGTTAAGGTGCTGTTTGCCTGTTTATCTATATTTTTAAAAAGGATCTGCACTTTGTTTATCAGCCAGAGTGCAAATAAAATGGAAGTCCTTGGAGAGGGGAAAATGTTTTTGCTCATTTCATTTCTTTAGCTGGTGACATGGCAGCACCATGGAAAGAGCTTTTGCCACTCAGCAGGAAGGTCACAGGAAAGTCTCTTGGCATGGGGCATTTCTGTGTGTAATTTGCATGTTGTCCCTGTGTACACGTGCTTTCTCCAGATACTCCTGTTTCCTCCCACAGACCAAAAGCATGCAGGTGAACTCTAAATAGTATTTAGGTGTGGGCGAGTGTGTGTATAGTTGTTTGTCTTGTTTATCTCTATGTGGTCCTGGGATGGATTTGCAACCTGTCCAGGGTGTCTCCTGCTCCTCCCACAATGACTTCTGGAGATAAGCACCAGCTTCCTGCAACCCAGAAAAGGAGAAGCAGGTGAAGACGATAGATGGATGGAAATCCTCAAACACTTTTTTGTTTGGATTATTCAGGCAAAGTATGACTCACAAAAGCTCTTTTTTTCTGGCAGTGTTTAAGGTTTTGTATTTGCATGTTCTCACGTTCTAAGGAAATTTGTTTTTGCAAAAAGTACACTTTGAAACTTTTTTTTCCTTTCTTTGTCTTACTGAATCTCAGTAAACAAGCAGAACAACAATGTTGTATAAAGGTTTGCATTATATCAATAAACATTCATGCACAAATACAAGTTTTAGGTTATTTAAATTTGGACCAAATTAAATCTGCTGTCATGCTGTTGTTGTCTTTGTGTGCCTGTGCATCATTTACAAAAGGATTTGAGCATTAGAGTAAAAGGGAATCTATTTTGGACAATAACAGCCAATATTATGCTTTATCTGTTGTGTGCCTTCTGTGTGTTTTATTATTGGCTGCTTCCACGTTAACAACAGGCTAAAACTGAATTCATGTCAGTTTATTTTTGTAGGTGTGTGTTTTACAGCAATCACACAGTAGAACCAAGAGTCTGTAGCTGAACTTGATTTGCATAAAAGTGTGCAATTAAACTGGGCATCACCACCACTGTGAGAACTCATTATCATGCAAGTATAGGACTGGACAACCACCAAGCGTAATTAGTGTTCAGATTGGTGACTGAATAAGTACTAGCCATCCAGCTAGCATCTGAAAGTGACCACAATTAGGAATTCACAGCCCACAGTTGCCTCGGGCACTTTGAAAAAAATAAGGGTATTCTTCTGATTTCATTTTTGAACTATTATAATGTTGAAGTTTCTTAATGCTGAAGAGAATCCTTTTTGCCACATAGAATTTAAATGTTTTTTTTTTTTCTTTCAAGTTTGTGAGTTTTCTCCAATTTACTTATGAATCAAACATTTACACTGGCTAAATTACTGATTCAACATGTCGACTGCATATTTGACTGTTTCTATAAACCAGGGCTATTCAGTTGGTGGCCCGCGGGCCACATCCGGCCCACAAGTGACCAAAGTTTGGCCCGCCAATTGGTTCATTCATCTCTTAAGCCCAAACCGGTTTTCTACTTTAATTACTATAAGTTCTTTTAAGTTAAATGTAACCCAACTCGTAGGTTACTTAAATACTCTGGTATAGTTAGCAGATACTGTATGGCAAAATAAGTTACTCCAA
>JARVJO010000164.1:26876937-26893363 GCA_031762555.1 Cynodonichthys magdalenae | reverse complement strand
ATAGATAGATATACACACACAATATTCTCACCAATCCATATTCCAATTTGTTCAAAACCTGTCAGGATATCTGCTCAGCTTTGTCTCCTTTACCTCTCTCCAAGAAGTGTTTGCAAGTTCTGCCTTTCCCAAGATCACCAAAAAGTTTAGATCATAATTTTATCACTGCTATTGCCATGTTGTATCTTGTGTTCAAAATCATAAATGTGCTTTATTTGCTTCTACCCGCTTAGAACCACCAGAGAGGAGGTAATAAAACATAGCGGCTGTGCACGGTTGGAACTTGGAAGCACATTTTGGCCGAGGCCGAACCGAGCAGAATCACATACAGGTGTGCCGGTGGAGAAGGGGCTTACCTGAGGCATGGGAGCTTGAGGGTTCTTTGCAGTATCTTAGCTGGTCCTATAGGACTGCGCTGTGCTGGACTGTGATGTCAGATGCTTCTCTAGGTATTTTTTGAAGCCACTTCTCCAGCATGGGGTGTCGCCCCGATTAGAATATCATTTTGGTCACCTGCCCACTTTGCTCCTAGCCCACAACTGCCCTTTTGACCAAAATATTTTTACGTTTTATTTTTTGGCAAAGGCACATCTTTACAGTCTCTGGCACTTAATTAAAACTTGTATTAATAATAGTGATTATAAGGTTATTTTGAAAATGAAATTTTATTACAATGCCCCCGGTCACCTTTGACCTAGTTACCCCTGTGATGTGGGATAATTCCCCCTCTTTTGCCTTGGGGCAGACTGCACCACACAAACACACACACACATGCACTTAAAGGGGAGAAAGAGAGGGGCTCTGCATTCTCAGGAGCACTGAGAGAGGAGACAGGTGAGGAGAAGCAATTTATCTGACCATTCAGTTGTTTCTCATTCAGACAGAGGCTGTAGTTTGTTGTTGTGTCATGAGTTAGCTGCTAGCTAAAGACATTGTAGGTGTAGTAAAAGCCTTCCATTTAGCAATAACAACTCACCAGTGTTACTTTAACATTGGGTACCAATACTTTGATAAGATGTGTGATCAGACTGGTGCTGCATTTATTTATATTTAACCTTTTTCGAGACCAATAAAAATGCAGTTATTCATCTATCAATCAGTAGCCTGCCACAGATAAATCGTGTTTGAAAGATGTGCTGATGACCTTCTATCTCTCAGTATTTTTTCTGTTTTCTCACAGGGACATTTGACACTAAGGTAACACATGTCAACAACTAATTTTTCTTTTATTGTTTGTAGGTTTGTTATAGTCTGATGTTCTAAAAGGGCCGTCTTCATCTCCACTGTAAACACAGCAAAACCAGAACATCCAGGCTGTTTTTTTTTTCTTATTAGGGTTGTTAATTTGTGTCTGCTATGTATTGTCATCAATGCATGTTCCCATGCAATAAGAAATATGTGCTCTGCATTTGACTCATATGTGCGATACAGCACAGATTATTTTTTCGTCTTACTTCTCTACAAGCTATCAGTTGTAAATGGAATAATTAAAATGAAACAGTGAATTGTTAAAAAACAAACAACAAATTTGTAAAAAATAATAACTCCACTTTAATATAAAAAAGCACAAAAAACTGCTGATTTTGGACTCATTAAACACCCTCACAGCCTTTTTCCAAATGCCAGGAAAATAGATTACTGATTTTCTACATTTCAATTTTTTGATCAATCGCATTTAGCACTGCTTCACTCTATAGATGGCCAGCTCCCCACTTTTCTAAGTAGCCTCCTACTCCTGAAATATTCCTGAAACGTTTGAACCCCCTGCTGCAAAATGAAAACCTGATTACAATAAATGCTTACTATTTGAAATACATTATAGAACATTGAACTGTAAAAGCTATAATAAATAATAAATAATTTGCACACGTCAACTCCTCCAGCCACAGAGGTATATTCTTTATTTTGTAAAAAAAATAAAATAAAAAATCTACAGAGATGTTTTTCAGATAAAACTTGAGTTGTGAAAGAAATGTTGGTAATTAACTTGTTCCAGTAAATTTATTACTTCTCTCAATGGATTTAAATTAAAAACTGAACAAAAGGTTTTTGATGCAACAAGCTGTTGTGCGCTCAGAAAAAAAAAACCATCCTGGATCCTCCTAGGTCCTCCTCAGACCCAAAAAGAAAACAGTCACGTAGAAAAGAGAAATAAAATATTAATATCAACATTGAAACATTCTCAAGATCACTTTTAATACATGTCTCTCCAGTGAATGACCTCATATCAGCCTCTACACGACCTGCAATATTCATTTGTACGTATTGTAAATTAATATTTTAAACTTCCTCCTAGAGTCAGCTCATAGGTTCAAAACTTAAGAACTTATTTAAGATTAATATCATGACACAAGGAGTTGCGCAAATCCAACTAGATAAGTGGTTGTGAAGCAAGGGGAGAAACCCAGGTCAACTTGTAGTTTTCATAAATTTGGTAGCTGGAGGTTTTATAAAAAAATAAAGTAAACCAATAGCACAAAAAATATCTTAAAAAGAAGGTCAAACTGAGCAATCATTTACAATCTTATGCCAAGTAGTGGCTCTAGTCTGGCGGGTTTTATGAAGGAGAATGCTGATGAGGGGATGAAGTTCAGGTGCAACAATCTGCTAGCAAAAGGGAGGGAGCAGCCCAGAGTTGACATAGGCTTAGCCTTGTCTATGTATAACTGATCACACTGCAATGGTCATTACCAAAATACAAATACACAATGGCTGGTACCTTCAAAACCACTCATTGCAGCTAAAGGCAGAAGAGTTTCACAAACTGTAGCATCAAAACAGATCAAAGAGCATAGTGAAATGTTTTAGTGCTCAATATTTGCCAAAAGATTAAGTGGCAGCACAGACAGATGTCTTTTCTTGAAGCCAGAAATTGTTCTTTGCCTGACCATATCAAGTGGGAAAATACAAATGGTCAATAGAAAGATTAAACATCATAAACCTTGCATTAGCTCCACAATACAAAGAATTAAAATGGATTAAAAAATGGAAACAGGAAAATGACTCCCCCACCAACATCTACTATATGACCATGCACCAGCCTCAGTACATTTAAAATGCAGGAATGTTTAACAAGTTTTCCAATACCAGTAAATACAGAAAAAAAAAGTTTGTTCTGGAGCACCCAACCATCCTGAGTATCAGAAACCAGGAACTAGTCAAATGTGAGCAGTCAGGGGGGCAAAACAGACACAGGAGGCAGATATAAAAAAGTGATTTTATTTACAGTGAGGTGGTGATTCTTGTCAGGGAAGATCTGCAACAGGATGAGATAAGAGGTTCATGACTTCTTGAAATGGATTAGTGTAATAATTTCTCTTTTCTTACAGGAGAGGAAAGGTCCAGAGATGTGGAGGAGAGGGGGAGGATACAGGAGTCCAGTTGAGCAGGCCAGAGTTGAGTATGACTCTCCGCAGGTGAGTATTTAAAGGGGAGTTCCAAGTGATGTTGGTTCAGTAGGCATGCATGGGAACAGACCAGGTTAAAACTATTCATATGGAATAACTCTGAGGAGGCTGAGAATCATACCAGAACCAAGGTTATGTTTCAGTGAGGGTTTGATCTTCACAGCTGCCTTTTTAAGCCCAGGGCCTCATTAGTTGAGTAGTTGCAGCTGCTGCCAATTAGCTGCTGGGAACCAATCAGGAGGTGAGCAGGCTGTTTTCCAACATTGAGACCCCAGGTTGTAGACTTTAGAGAAATGAATGGTATGCTCTGAGTTGGGGATGGAAAGACAGCCATGATGATGATGATGATGGTGGTGGTGATGACCTGCTGTAGCTGTCTTTTCTCTTTTTTCATATTTAGTAAAGGTGCATGTAATTGGAACTGAAGGTGAATGTCTGGCATAAATGATGCCAGTTGGCGTTTGGAAGAAATTAAGTTACAGTGTTTTGTTTGGTTAACTATTATTTAACTTTCTTCGTCATTTCAAGTTTATTTTGTCAAATTGCCACCTGGTTCATCCAGGTCCAAGTTTGTCCTAAATAACAAAGTATGATTCAGGATTCATGGCAATGTCACCCTCCTTGATGTGATTCCGCAAAACAAAATTCATGAAATTCTGCCACATATTTCCAGTTCCAAATTTGGAACAACAGGAGGTTTCCCATTCTGCCCGTGTCCTGTGTAGGGAGTTTGAATGAATAACTTTTCTTACAGACTATGTGTCTAAATGTGTGTGTAGCAGATTCACGCTGTGAGACAATTGAATTATTCATCACTCTAAAGAAAAAGAGTCTAACATATACTACTCAGGCTCTGCCCAGTATTCAGTTTTTGTAAATCAGCATGGAATTCACTTTTTACTGAGTCTGACAGTTTGGGATTTGCATTCTTACTATTCTGTATTTGTTCTCACAGGTGTGTTTTTTTATTTGTTTTTGGTAACTTTGACACTATCAAATATTTTGATTTGAAAGTATCTCCTCTGCTGTAATCATATCCTGCATGACATAGAAAAGCAAAATAAAAAAGGTTTTTTGGGTACTCATCTTGCACAGTAATTGGATGTTTTATGTCATGCATCAAATTTGTTCTATTGCAGTCTGTTTTACTGTATTCAAATGTTCTGTGGTATATTTTTCTGTCTTATATTTTAATGTGTGTTATATTAAACATTTTGTTTGATAAAGGACAATAAAAAAAGATATAAGATGTAAGGTTATCTGCTTTTGTTTTGCAGAAAAAGAATAGAAAGCTCAATATATTTCTCGGCATGCTTTATGTTGATAATGTAGCCTTTACTGGCTGATAACTGATTATGGCCATGCATTTCCACAAAGAGATTTCAAATAGAGACAATGCCTTCCAAAAGCATCTTCTCTTGAAATGGTCATGGCTCTCATTTAAAAACAGAAAAACAGAACAATGCATAGAGGGTAGGATTCAGATCACTTGAATAAATTGTATGATGATAAAAAGAAAAAAAGATCAGGTAGAAACATATAAGAAAGAGTTTCCCACCCATTTGTTTTATCTGAAAGAAAGCCTAACAAAGCAGGTAGTGCACAACGAAAGTCAATCCCTGCAGCATTGAAGGGAAGTAGGAAAAAGCTGCTGTCTCAGTTAAAAATACCAATTTTAACTTAAGTTGACCTAAAAAGCATCACTGATTCCCAAAAAAAAAAATCTATCTGTAGCAGCAATGCTTGGACAGGCTGGACATTTTACAGCTGTCTGCAGTATTCACACTTGAGAGCAGGTAGTAGATAAATGGCATGGAAGAGACAACAATGAGAGGAGAGCCTACTGTGAAAACTCAGAGAAAGAGAGCTGCAGGCAGTCACGACTGCAGATGGTTGACAGCCTGACAGCCATCTCTTCAGTATAAAAATGCCATCAAAAACTCAAACGCTGCAGCCATTTCATTATTCAGAGAGAAATCCGGGGGCGAGGCTATTATGGGAAAAGATTTATTGTTGTTTACACTGCCTAATCTTGTCACTTTTACAGTTTTCCATACAGTGCAATGTTTTCAAAAGCAGTTCGGATGCATTAACACTGTGGCTTTTCTTAAATGTGTGCCGGTCAATGCAGACTTGGGGGAGCACAATTCTCCAGCGTTCGTTGCCTCTGTCACTATTTTTAGCTCTACAAATAGACATTGTGTGACTAGAGCTTTGACAGGAATGAGGCCGCCCAAAAGCAGGCAATGAACTTGTGCCAGCTGCCATAAGTCTCACCCCTTCTGCTTCTTCATTGTCTAAAACTTAACATCTGGGACATTTCCCTGTCAGAGCAATTTCTCCACTTGCAGTACAATCTCACTAATATTATCTCTGTCCTGATAAACTAGCATCTGAAAAGCCAAGTAACAAACTAGAGGAACACTAGACAGAGTGTGGAACATGTGAGATTTGGCTGAATTTCTGCATTCTCCTGCCATTTTCTGAAAGAAAAACTAAAAGAGAAAACATTTGTTGCAAGTTAGGTTTAGATAGATTTCACACATTGTTGCACCAATGGACAATTTCATGGCAACTGGTCAATGTGTTTTTGTTGTCTTCTTTATATTATGCTTTGTATGCTCCATATTTTTACTCTCCTGGGTACGTCTTTGTTCAAGTTGTCTTATCATAGTGTGTCCAGCAATGATTTGCACATTTTATAGCGTACAGGACAATAATCAGCAATGATGAATGACATGTCTTTCTTCTTTAAGCCTCTTGCTGAAACTTATAAAACAGTAATAACAGGCTGTAAACTTTAGAGGAACTCAGCTTTTGTATTATTTTTTCCTAGTCTTTATGCTAAATTACAGAAAATCTGCCACCAGGATATGATGGACCTCCAGTTGCAGTTTATCTCACACAATGAGTTAATGGTACTGGATGTTAAGTGTATGTTGGCCATTCTACTAAATAAATGCAAAAGCCGTCATGCTCTTTAGTCCACTAACACTGAGATGTTATGAATTTTTGATATCATGCTCTACTGCACAGTAAAATATAAAATTTAAACCAGGTAGCCTAAATCCAGTACAACAAAAATACTGTTTAGATATTGTGTTTACATATTATGTACAATTTATCATATAATTTGCAATAACATAATTAGTAAAATAATAAAACACATGGAGTAATGTCGGTCCTGTCCACGTGTCCAGATACTTTTAAAAATTATTTTTATTATTTTATTGTATTGCTGTGTTTGCTTGCTCCTATTTACTCTTGAATTTAGTTTATGGTGGGAAAAAATATAATTTTTTTTTTTTTTGAAAACTCCATTTCTGGTGGATTTGTGTGGACAGGAGTTATAGAGCTTTTTTTGTATCCGTGATGTAGCTGCCAACTTTGCAAACGCCCACAACAACTTTAGGCTCTGGAAAGATGCAGTTGTTTCTACAGTTTTTTTTTCTTTGTTTTGTTTTGTTTTTCTTGGGTCTGTCTCACTTTATCCTGACATAGTCAAACTGTAAATTGTTCATGAAATGGAAACTAAAATTAAAATATCATTGTTTTAAAACTATTACTTTTGTTTAGAAGCCAAGGTATGCATAATCTTTGTTTTTTGATGTGCTGCAAATAAGGACAGTCTCTTAATGAGAACTTCAGTGTTTTTTCAAATGTGTAGATGAATAAATGTACACGTACTGAGAATAAACATTATAAAATATTATGTCCCATATGTATTTGATAATTCTTGTTTTTACGTTTGATAATTATGAGGAATAAATGCATCTATGCATGTGTAGCCTACTATCAAAAAATGTGATTGACTTTCCGATGACTTTTTGTTTTATAATTCAGTATAATCAGTATTTTATGTTCTAAAGTGTAACTATAACTATAATTAGGCACAAAGGAATAAAAACGTGCATCGTAAACAAAAAGGTTCCTCAAACTTTTCTTCCAAATTCTGTTCAAACACATGAAAGCACATATTTCAGACTTGAGCAGTCATGCTGTAGCACAACATATGTGGTGTTCACCAAACAACACTCAGACTGCCAGCTCTGAGCACTCCATCTGAGACGAGAGTAGTAAACCGACAGTCGCTAACAAATACAAAGCAACAGCTGTAATAATAGGTTTTCTGACTATTTACGGCACAGACAGCTCTGTCCTGACTGCAACCAACTTTATTAAATGTGACTAAAAGCCCAATTGTCATTCATGGCCAAACTGTGCATGAACAAAATTACTGATGTGGCGCTGCTGCCTTATCGGTGCTTATACCAGTTTTATTTACCTGGCTGACATCCTCATATTTTTTTTTATAATTCCGTCTGTTTTCTGTACATCTGAACTGGCATTTTGACCTTTTTTTCACAATGCCATTATGCTCTCAGATGACTGCAGGGAGACAGTCAATGCTGAATGTAGAATGGCAGGAATAAAATGTCGGTTAGTACATCAGTTCAAGTTTAACAAAATGACCCTCGGTTGGTGCTATGTACTGACTACCAATAGAAATGCTAATTTTGCCATTTCAGTCAAATAAATTGTTTTATTAGTTTGACATTGCACAATTTTAAACAGATAAGGGAATGTAAACTTTGATTCTAGAGCAGCTTGCTGAACTACCTCCAGCTTGTATCAAAGGCTGCTCTGTAAGCCAGGGTTAAAATGTTTTGGGATTTCTTTAGATTGTTCTATTTCCTTAACACCCCTCCCATCTTTCCTTCCCATTTCATATTTTCTACTTTCTAGTACATTCACTTGAGCACTAAATGTGAAGTAAAATAAGTTTTTTGTTTGTACTCATAGATCAAGGTTTTTTATCTTTACTCAAAATACCATGTAATGTGTTACGCTTGAGCAAATGTGCAATCATTTGCTGTATGAAAAACTGTAAGTTTTGTTTAATGTCCTCTAACGTAAGAGCTCAGGATTAAATGGGACTGTTTTTTAACCATGAACGTGGATACAAACAATTTTTAAGAGATGTATTTTAATTTAAAAATCTCTTTAATATATTTGTGTTTTTTATGTTTTTGAAGCACTTTGCGTAGGAAATCTACCTGTTTAAACAGTAAAAAGCTTTTTGGAAGACATATTAGTAAGTTACTTTGACAGAACCATTTTTTCAAAAAGCAAAGGGATAATAAGCAAACCTCAAACCTCCCACATACACACAGACTAATTGTTTGTGGTACCGCGTTTCATCCCTACTACTGTTGTTAAAAAATGAATAATAAGCAGCAACCTTCAACTAACTAGTCAGAGTGAAATGAAAAAAAAAACAAAAAACACCACCAGTGCTGCTGGATTTTATGCCCACACAGTTGGGCATAAAAACAAGTGTGTCACTTTAAAGAAATGTTTCCCTAAAACTGAAAAGGTTTGAAAAGCTGTGTAATAAAGAGGAGGCTGAGCACAAACTCAAAACAAAAAGAGATCATGAAAAATAAATAGACAAGTTACTAAAACATAAGTACAGTACACTCATACGCCCTTTAGATGGGTTTTATAATGGTGTTTGTAAGAGTCTTTTTCCCTTTTTTTATTTTGCTCCTCTGTACCACCAAGCACAAAAGACAAGTTGGTGACTTGTACTGGACATAAAGTCTTTAAAAGTTTTGGTGCTATGGAGTGAAGATGAATAAACAGAATAATTATAGAGATAATCTGAGCTGTTTTTTAATGTCTCAGAGATAGAACATTGCACCTAATTCTCAAACATACAAAAATAGATAAAACATCTCTTCAAAATTTTACTAAACTGCATGTTGACTGATGTATGTCAAAGACTTCTAACATAGTTGATGTTGCAAAAAATACAACTGACTGGACAAGTTTACCTTTCCACACTGCTGGTACGGGATATAATACAGATAAGAAAATTATATGACTACATGTCAAAGAATGTTTGACAAGCACAAATTTGCTTACTTGATCTGAAACACACGATCTTTACTTTGCAGCATTCTCTCAAAGCTGGATGTACATTTTGAAAGCCAAGCTAGAAGTTTTAGAGATTTTAGATGTCATAACTTCAAGAACAGGTAATTTCAACAATTTTCTGATAGCAATTTTCTTGTCGCGCAAGTAGATGTAGCAACACTGTGTTTTACCGTTATAACTTTACACCATTCATACCTTTACTCCATTCATACTTTTTCATGAAGAAATTGTGGGTGCAAATTGTTTGACTTGTTTAAACGGAGCATTAAATGTGACGTTTAAACAACCTATTTTGTTGAAACACACAAAAGTTGAACAATACAGTGCTAAATAATATAGTAAACTTCTACCTGCAGTTTTCCGGAGTTATTTTATAAAATCTTTTTTAGGTTTTACCCAACACATTATATTATTGGAAAAGTACAAAAATTTGCAATGGTGCTGTTGGACATTATTTGTCTTTTATGTATATTAACGTTTGATATATTAGTTTAGGTTGGAAGTTATTTGGCTTTTGATGGATTTAACAATAACCATAACTGGTCATTTCTGCTAGCAGAAATGGGTACAAATAGCAATAAAAAGAAAGCATCAGTGAAACCAAATTGCTTTTGACTAATAATGAAAACAATTAGATTATTTTGCATTTTTAGCCATAAACTGAAATATAGTCCTAAATGTTGTCCCGGGACAGTCAATCACTTTAGTTAAACTATTTTTAACCAACATTTGCAAGTGAAGCAGGAACAGGTGTGGGTTACAGAGGAAATACCAAAAAAGGAACATAAATAGTGTTTAATGGCAAACATTGTATGAAGCTTGCCAAATTATATATAGTGAAACTAAAACATATGATAAATGTACATATACAAAAGGGAAGAGTTAAAAAGACAATGTGGCAGTAGGAAAAATTAAAAGTAAGTAATAAGTTGCATCCATCCATTATCTTTTACCTGCTTCTTCCTTTCCAGGTCACAGGGGTCTAGTAATAAATTCTGCTCACAAAATGTGAAGGAAGCAAGTTGCAGTTGTTGAGGGCCAAAAACAAATAGTAGTAATAACTTAAGTTGTTGAAATATCAGATAAATATAGAACATGTTTCCAAATATGTACTTCCAAATCTTAGAATTTACTCCAATTAAATACAAATTTCCCAAACAAATGTGGCTGAATTAATTAAAAAGCCGCATTTCTTTTTCGGTGTACAGAAATTAAACTACAACCATAGTCTTAATCCCAGTTAATTCCAAATCCTGCTGAATTTGTTGAAGAAAGCCTGGTGTTTGCAAAGCAGATTGTCAAATGCAGTTTTGACCAGAACACAAGTAGAAAATGATTAAGTAGTTAAATATGTTTCTGCTTCTGGTCTGCACTGTTTGAGAGTAGGCACTAGTGCAAAGAAACAGCTTCATGGTGGTCAAACAGTGGCTGAGGGAGCAAAAATTCAACAAAGGGAGTCAGAGAAGCAGTGACAGAGTGTTGGAGGCTTGGCAGGCAGACAGTCGCAGAGTGGCACAGAACCAGCTCAAGGGTGGCCGACTGGATGCCTATTTCAGCATGAAACACGGTGCTGCAGCAGGAAAGGCTTCCGAGCAGAAATATTACTGGGGCAGGCATTTGTTTCCTGAACCACTAACCACACACATTTTTTACAAATTGTGGAACATTTTTTTAAATAAAAAGCAATATGTTGCTTAATTGCGGTGGCTAATAGGTGCAATTGCTGCATACAAAACAAACGTGCTGCAAACAACAAAAAAGATTTAAAATAAAAAGGCTGCATTCATAAAATTGTCTGCAAGTTAGAAACTGTTGCAAACTTCAAAACACTAACAACGAATGCAAGAAAACAACGCTGCAAAGAAAAAAAAAAGATGCTTTCTAAAAACCAACTGAGTGTTGGAAAAAAAGATGCAAGTTCAGAAACACATAACGGAAGTGCACCAGACCACTAGGGGGACACGACCACCACCATGGGACCAGACAAACGTAAACACAACGATCTGTCGAAGGAAGAAGCATTTTGGAGGCTTTGATATGTATTTTATTACATATGTTAGTAATATTTATCAATGTAAGGAGGCCAGAGTCAAATTATCTCCAAGAACATGTTAGAGAAGAATGAATGTGCAGAAGGTACAGTTATTGTTTTTATTTTAAAAATGACTTTAGTTCAGTTTGTCTTTCATGTCATGTAGCACAACAATAAATTATATAATGGATTTATTATGAAATATTTTATTTGTTTAATTCTTACTTGAACCAGGTTTCATGTTTTTATCTTTTAATTCATCTCTTAATAAGAAGCCTGTTTTTCTGTTATAGTCATTCTTTGAGCATCTGTCATTTTATTTTTCTATATTCTTACTGTTCTTTTGCACTTTGTCAAAATGTTTGTTTGTTTGTGTAAAGCAGAGTTGTCTTGTTGCTGAAATGTTTCATATAAAGCTGGAGACGTCTTCATGACTTGCAGAACATCAGGACTGATGCTGCAGCTTTCTGATACATGTGTGTCAGAAATATTCAGAAACACCAGGACAGGCCAGAGCAGGGAGATGAAAATGAATCAATAAAAATATTAATTTCATTTTATTGTGACCGTTGAAAGAAATGTTGATAGTAAAAATTAATTTAGATAAAAATGAACAAAGTATCTATGTCACGTTAATGTTGTAATGAGTAATGTAATGAGTGTTGAGTTATTTGTGATAATACTGATGTTTCATTAAAACATTTTCATTGTTTCATCTACCACTTACAGCCGTACAGTAAAAACAAAAGTTTTGTGAATTCAAAAATTTATTTATTAAAATAAAACCATCACATAATATCAACAATTAAAACTTCTGGTAAACTTTAGTACAAACAGATAAAAAAAAGCAAGTTGAAAAGTTTAAAAAATATGTCAAGACCTGGTGTTTGACTTCCTCAGCTCTAAGCAGGACATTTAAAACTGAAAATGTGCAAAAAACAGAATTTCAGCTGTTATGAAGGCTTTAAAACCCTGATAAACAGAGTGTCTCCTCATTCTGCTGCTGGCTCACTTCTTCATGGTCAGGAACTCCATCACCTCCTCATCCACCTGCCTGGGTTTCCAGGTGTCAGATGTAGGTGTGGATGTTGAGGACATCAGTCTCTCTTGGGTCCATGGATGGGCTGAATGCTGCATCACATTTTAACTGCACTTATCTGAACGACAGAAAATCAGGTTAACAAAACTAAAAAAATGTAACTTTATTTAATGAACAGTATTAACTGTATTTATATTAGGTTTATAATATTACTGTTAATGCAACTATTTTACCTGCTGTGGTTTGGAACTCTGGCTTCCACAGGTTGTAGTCTCATTGATAAAGTCTGATGGTCTCAGTCCTCTGAGTCCTCTACAAAGGTCTGGACAAAGGTCCTCAGTGGGTCCACAAACAGGTTCAGGTCCATGTTGAAAAGAGGCAAATCAAAAAAATAAAGCAGTTATAATATCACACAGTCACAGCCAGCAGAGTCTCACAATAATCAGACAGCATACATTTTTCTACACATATTGGTCACTGAAATCTGAAGGAAGTAGTTAAAATTATTTAACTTAGTTAAACACAGTTTACCTTTGATTTACGGTGATTCTAATGAAAATAAGTGTTCAAGTAGTTCTGACAAAGCTTTAAAAAGGTAGCCAACAAGGTCTTGAAAAAAAAAACAAATTATAAGCACAGAAAACTTTTTAAACTCACAGTAAACACAAATGGGCGGCTGTGGCAGAGTGGTCTGGGGAGTCGTCCTGGAACCGGAAGGTCGCCAGTTCGATACCTCGTTCCAGTTGTCCTAGTTGTTGTGTCCTTGGGCAAGACACTTCTTCTCTGATGTGTGTCCAATCAGTTTATGAATGTGATTAACACTGATTAGTCTCCATAGTTGATTGTACATGTTAGCTTTGTAGAGTGCTGTGTGAAAGGGTAAATGAGGGCACAGATTGTAGTGTGAAGTGCTTTGAGTATCCTGGTTGGATAGAAAGGCGCTATATAAGTACAGTCCATTTACAAATTAGATTTTGTTCTTTTTAAGCCTTTCTGAATATACTTCGACTAAACACGAAACATTAGGCTGTTTTTTATTTTATTTTCTTTTATTGTCATGCTAACGCTAACATCAACAAAGCTCTATTTTCAGCAAAGAAAGCATTTAAACACGTCCTCTTATAAAAAAGATACTGAAAAGTACTACGTGTACTAAATGTGAAATAAATATTATAAACTACTATTAATAGTAAAAGAGTTTAACTTAACAGTTGTCTGTGGGTTTGATGGTGGTCGACTCGAGACCCTCTACTGGCCCAGTCGGAGCACTTCCGTTATGTGTTTCTGAACTTGCATCATTTTTCCAACACGCAGTTGGTTTTTAGAATGCATCTTTGTTTTTCTTTGCAGAGTTGTTTTTTTGCATTTGTTGTTAGTGTTTGCGTTTTGGAGTTTACAACATTTTCTTACTGGCAGTCAATTTTATATATACAGCATTTTTATTTTGCATCGTTTTTGTTGTTTGCAGAACGTTTGTTTTGTATGCAGCATTTGCACCTATCGGCCACCGTACTTAATCAATATGTTGTATTTTTGTACACACAATTGATATATTTTTGTTTATCCTTTCTGCAGGTGGAGGTTGTCTCAGGAAAATAGCACAGTATAGTAATTAAATCAGAGAAACGGATGCCTCCTGCACCCACATTCACCCCCACCCCACCCAAATTGGGAGTAGAAGGGAGAAACCACAAGAGAGGAAAAAAAAAGTCAGATTTATTGACAGGGTGACAGTTATGTGATCTGAAGGGTCTCCTGTCAAAAATCCTAAATGTTCAGTTGCTTCAAGCATGAAGCCTCTTAGATGTTCCTGTTTCCCTTGGGTTGAAATGTCCCAAAAATTCTCCTTGTAGAAATCTATAGAACACATAAACCCCTTGAACAGTTAAATGGTCAATTAAAATGTAAATTAAGCTATAAGTTTTTTTATTTTTGTTTGTTTTTTAGTTTGGATTTACTTTGCTTATCATTCTGACATGTTTTTTTTATATAAAAATTTAAAATGAGAAACAGGAACAAAACTAACATATGTTACTTCTGAAACTTGTTTGATATGTTGACCATCAATCTCCATATAATGCCCTTTCTCTATGACAGGACATTTAAAAAAATGCAACACAGTTTTGTTACCATTCAAGTTCAGATATGACTTTTCAAACCAGGCTGTAATAACCTCTAACCATAACAGCTGTGCTGACACTGATATGATCTCATTACCAGCCACACAAACTACATTATCAACAAACATATAAAAACTTACACTGGGAAATCAACCAGGTGAATTACTTATACAGCAAATAAACTAAAAAGAAGAGGACCAATAATTGGAACCTTGTGGGACACCTTTAATAAATTTGGATAAGACAGTTTCTCAGCATCAATAACACCATTTAAAATCTGCACTATACAATTTTATTCACTGTAAACTTCACCTGGAAATATTAAAATTTTCATACTTTCAGCAAAATGTGTCAAACACAGTTTTTGATCTAAAAAGATATTGCTCCAGCTACCTTACTATGAATAAATGATGATTTGACCTGTTCAACATAAAAAGTGAGCAGTCTTTGTAGAAAAATGAGAATAACAAAACTAATTTTACTTCAATTACTGGATAAAATTGTTTAATTTGTATAATGTATTACAAACATATTTAGAAATACACTCACTAAGTGTACAGTGGATCAATATTTAGAGGGTGTTGAAAATTTTCTTTTTAACTTTCCATTTTCTTCTAAATGTTTTGTTAGTAAAAAATTATTGACTACAGCCACTGCTGTAGTTTCTCTTGGTCAGTATGAAGAGTGTTTGACTCAGTACACTGACTGACCAACATGGTGAGACTAGAGAATTCAGAAGTCAAAGATTTTTCTTCTGGCTCTTTTGTCCGGACCCCTGGAGTCATAAATTAATGCAAGAGAAAGTTTTGGTTTCATTTTTTTTCAAATAACACTTAAACATAAAGAAATGGTGTCTTTTGACATCAATTTAGTTCCTGACCATAAACTTGATATTTAAGTAAAAATAAAATTAGTAAATAAATAAAGATAAGTCGAGGAAGCTGCCTTAAAATGGCACAAAATGTCAAGTTAGATCCTGTGACTTTTTCTCCATCTTCCCCTCACACACTCTGAGAACATTCCCTTTTTATTAATAAAACATTATAGAAAGATATCTACTGACTTTGCTGTCAATTCCTAATATAGCTGTAGCCAATGCAGGCAGAAACCAGCACTACAGGACACCTTGTAAAAAATTCAGACAAAAAAGTAATTCTTCTTAGAATAAAAATAGGATATGAACATCCAAAATGTTCACGCACCCAAGCCTTTTCTAAAGTCATCATTAAAATGATCCATACAAGAAATAGGATAAATTCAACTGAGTATTACTAATTTTGATCAAAATTGATCCAAGTTTCATCATGAATTTTTTGAACATTACCTACATTTTACATGCATGTTTTACATACATGACAAGAGATTAGAAAAGAATGGTGTATTTCAAGTGGTTGAATACATGTAGTTGACCTTTAAATCTACTGTGTAAGGAGCTACGTTTGAGCCCTGATAAAAGTAGTTCTATCATCCCTAAAGATAGAGAAAAAATACTTAGTCCTGTAATGTGCTGCCTGGGCAACCATTTACATCACATCTCAGAGCATATTAGGATTTTGTTGGATGAATAGTTTTAGTAAACAATCTACATATTTGGAAAAGTTATAGAGAAAACACAAAAATCTCTATTAATTTTACATTTAGTGAACCAAGTCACGATGCTGTCTGCATGTATTTTATAAGAAAAAACTAAAAAACACAACACTCTGCACAAACCCAGAGGCTAAAGTTTTAAACTTCAAGAAAGTTGTGGTTTTCTGAAGCATAATATATCGTCACCTTCTTAAAATAATTGCCTAAGTCATTTCTTTTCAAAAAATGATTTTTTTGCCTAAATCATCTCTTCATGATGCTGGCCACCTCTGGTAAAATTGCCTACATCCTCAATTAA
>JARVJO010000164.1:26853600-26865874 GCA_031762555.1 Cynodonichthys magdalenae | reverse complement strand
GGAGGGGAGACCGGCAGAGGAGGGGGAAAAAAGGCTCTCGACGCTTGACGCGCGTCGAGTGTTAAAAAGTGCTTAAAAGACCAGCGTCGAGCACAAGCGTTCAGCGTTTCGAGCATTTTTGACGCTCAAAACGTGTTTGTTGTGAACACACCATAAGAAATGCCATATGTCTCTGTTAGTGAAGAACCCTGCTTGCACCAGTGTCTTAGCAACTAATGTCATATGACCTTTTTTGTGCATATCTCAGAAGTCCCTAAAGATCTATTTATTTTTTTCTTGAGGAGAAAAATAAGTACCTCTTGCCTGCATTCTTAAGCCTGCCTTGCTTGAGAAGGAACGCGAGTTTGATCAAGCTAATCCTGCAATGATCACAGTTGATCTCAGTCATTAACATATTACTTGCCTTTGCAGACAGCATATATTTCTTGGTAGCATCTGGATAAAACATTATAAGGATGCTGCGGAGAACAATAGGACTTGGCTGTGTTAAGTTATAGAAGTGAGTACAGTGAAGGAGCTGCCAAGTGGAGGGCTGTCTTCCCCCGTGTGAAACTCCATTACATCATTTTCTAATCTTTGTTCCATCAGATTTGATACTTTGGTAATGAAGTGAACTGTGCGGTGAGCAGCAAACTGTAGGTAACACACATTGTTCCACTGCAGTCTAATTCATCATGGGTGAATATTGATGGGGGCCTGGTAAATGGAGCTTGGCAAACTAGATTAGATGGCAATAACGGTCTTTTAATTTAAGTCTTAGCTTATTAGAGGTCAAACACAAAAGGTGTTGGATGGCCTTAAGAAATGAACTGGGTTAACCTGCTGTAAGGCCAGTGTGACATGTGCTCTGTTGCCACTCCAATCAGCCAAGGTGCTGGAGATAATGTGAGAACTTGAACTCTGAATGAGTTATCCAAAAAAGCAAGAGTGCCTCCCTCGCTCCAAACCCAGTAAGATTGTGTGCTTCGTGTGCAAAGGCTGAAGTGTTCACTGCAGCTGACACTGATTTGAGTCAAATACAGTGCTTTGTCATTCCTCCTCTCTTTCTCTCCCACTCTCTTGTCTGATCTTATTGTCTGCATCAAAAAAGGCAAGAGAACAAAAAAAAGAAAAAAAACACAAAACCAAGCCTTATACAACCTAATGTTTCACAGTAAAAAATGTGAGCAGTGCAGCCTTGCTCATTTGCCTTTTGCCACATCAAAGTATTTGTTATTCATTAAAGCTAAAGGTTGCTGGGCAGTTCATGACTCTTCATATACTATGCTTGTTCAACTCAATATTCTACATTATAGCTCCTGAATAACAAATATGCAATGAACTCAATTTAACGCTAGTGCTATGCATATTTAAAGTGCACCGTGCTAGACAATGTCATGCCAACTTGACAGGGGAAAAGATGACTGGGAGAAAAAAAAACAATGTCTGAGGACAGTCAGAGAGGAGCGAAATGTGTGTTGCATGTGTGGGCATGATCACGTGAAACGGAGAGAGCATGAGCGAAGTGGGGAGGCAGAGACATGAACTATGAAACAGAATGAGTGATGAGCAGGTTGCCTGCCTCACTCCACAGGAACACAGATGTACTGCGTTTGTCTGCACTGATGTGTTTATAAAATAATAATGTCGTTAAACTGCAACCATCAGTGGCAATTAGCGATGACATTACTGCCGTGTAATGACAGAGCATTTGCATATTTCCAATACAAACTCGCAGAAATGGAGAAAAGTCACAACCAGTCAATAATTTGTCAGCACTTTAAAATCAAATAGTGCTCTCAAAAATCAAAAGTAAGGGTTCTGTGATATATCATTAGCTTCAGGCTGGCAGCACAATTGGAGAATGTTCTCAATTCTAATTTACAGCAACAAATGTTCATTATCTCTATGTGTTTGGTTTTATACTCCTTACTGGGATTCCCATTTTTTACTTTATTTTCCTTTTTACTCTGTCTTTTGCATGGTTTATTATTCAATTATATTCACGGCTAATCAGTTGGAACGAGAGGGAATAATACGATGAATAAAATATACTGTGGCTACAAGTAGTCGATGGGCAAACAAGGCAATCAGACACCAAACAGAGCTCATCAGCAGCTGCTGGAGTAACTCATTCTGTGGAGAAGACAGCTTAAATGTGGAGGAGTCAAGAAATACTGTTCAGTAATCTGAATATTGCTCATCTGACTTTTACAGTGATCTCCCACAGCTTCCTGTAAACTGTCATCCTGAAAAGGATCAAAGTTCTTATAGATGTTGAAAATCTGAAAGGGCTTCATCTCTATCCCCGTTGTGTTAAATTGGATAGTTATTTTATGAACTTAAACTTAAACTGTAGTTAATAGTTGTATTAAACTTTTTTTCTAGTAACCTGGGAGAATGTTTGCAGTAATTTGGCCAAACATGTCCATTCGGGTCCACACAGAATACATCTGCCTTCCTTCTCTGCATCATGCCAGTCAGCTCTTCCCCTTTGCCTGTTATTGTCGCCACGTTTCCAGGCACATTTTCCTCTTTGTGGTCTTTAACTAGAAGTGTCACAATGTTCATAGCACAATATTTTGGTCTTATCAGATTTTAAATATGACAAACTGAAAAACAGTAGGCCTGTTTCATGGCAAATACACTGTCTTAAAAGACCTGACTTAAAAGACTAATAGGTGGTCTAATAGGTGGTCTTTCTAATGAGCCTTATAAATAAACTGTTGAATACTATAATCAACCAAATTGTAGATTTTCAACAATTCCAACTGATAACATAATGTATTTGATGGGTGATTGTAATGTTTTGTTATATATTTTTCTTGTATATGTATCTGCTGTTTTACATGATTGTTGAATGAAATTAACATAACCAGATATGGTCTCCATGGTCGCCATTTTTGCTCCTCCATGTTGTCACAGATGGACGAGGTAGGCGGGGCTCAGTCCAGTGATATTCAAGTCTATAGGTGTATCTCACATGAGTCAAATGTTGTCATTGTTTGGGTGCATGTCAGCATATTTCTACATAATATATATATTTATATGAGAACCTGATTTTTATCAGTGCTGCATTCCATTTTATAGTAATTTATCATTACTCTCTTGTGCTTTTGTTACTCTTTCAAGTCAAAATATCTGCCTTAAAATCAACCTATTAAGTGCCAAAAATCGTAGCTTATCTGTAAGACTAAAAGTCTGACAAATCTGTTTCGCTCCCTTTCTCTTTTGTATTTAAAAATTAGTAGAAACATATGGTAAAAGCTTTTCTTTTTTCAAGATTTAGAGATTTTTGTGTGTTGTCATTGACAAAGGAAAATTTAATCTACCCTAATACTATAAAGAGCATTACAAACATTTACGTTAGGGTATTTTCTACATTTTCAGTTCTCTGAGTATATCTGTGGACAGATACATCAAGCTGCATAACTCAGCAGAACAGAAGCTGGTGGCTTTTTTTTTTTTTTTCATTGAAACACCATCTCATGCAGATTAGCCCTAATTTGACTTCACAGTGAAGTGACTTGAGGGGAAAAACATGAATTTATTGATTGCCTCGGCACACAACAATGATAAACTGTACTGTACACGCCCTAGAGGCTTGAACATGTAGGGCACAGAAAGCAGTTTGAGGAATGTTTTGGATAAAATGATCAGTTTAACTCAGCCTCTGTTTCATTGCATAATTTCCCATCAGTCAGCTGAAGCAATGAAAGACAAGCCAGCAAAACAATCAGATACTCTGCATTTCTCTGTTTGCCTTTATGCTCCCCACTCAAGTATACAAGAAAATACATTTATTTTTCTCATGATGGATTGTTCAGGTGTAATGACTTTGGAAATGTGAGGTAAAAAATGGTGCTTGAGTCAGGTAGAAAATGCTCTCAATGCTAAAAAAAAGACAACATTTTAAGATTATTCATTTTTACTTACAGTAGCTCTTTTTACCAACTTTGAAACATGGAATATGTTTTTGATAAATTGGTTGCAAAAAAGGACAGTTTGGCTGTGACTCTAGATTTCTAGATCATCTTTTTTAAAAAACATTTTAAAGTTTTTAAATTTGTAGTCACAGAGGTCAAATACCTCTGAGAGGACACATTAAAAATGTAAACTTCACTCTAGATATAAATCTATTTTTCACCATCTGATAGCCATCAGATTTAAAAATCCATTTGCACCTCTCATAGTGTACATGTTTTAAAATGGGATTTAGTCCTTGTTCGCAGAAGGAAGTGTCAAGAGGATTGAGGAGGCTTAACTGGAAGGTTTTGGTCATGTGGTCAGAGGCCATCAATCAATCTATAGATCGGTTTACGATCTCACAAGATAAATCCCTGAGCTTCCCATTGATAAGTCACTGTCAGATGGAAAACAGACGCTGAAAGCTCAATCAGATGAGACAAAACAAACACTACAAATTTCTCCATACAAATACAAATACAACACTGAGTAGCATATTTTAAAACGAGCCACATTTCAGGTTGATAAACAATACCTGTCCACATTTTCAGCAGTTCTCATTGGTAAATTAATTGAATCAGCTAAATAAATTCAAGTCTTTTTAAACTACTAGAGTGGATTGCTTTGTAAATAATTTAAATTAACTTGTTTGTATGCCAACTTTGAATCTGAATGTATAAAATTACATGATTGAAATGACTGAATTGCGATGAACTTTTCTTTTTTTGTTGTGAATATAACAACTTGAATTAAAGGGAACATATCATGCAAAATCCACTTTTTTAGCCATTAAATGCATATTTTTGTGTTCTTGGAGTCTTTAGGAGTGCAAAAAAGTTAAACCAGTTGTATGTTTGGGCTTATTGGTTATTTCCAGGTGTAATGTGTGGTATATATAAAGCCTTTCCAGGCTCTTCTGTGTCTATATTACTTTGTTGTAGAATGATGGAGCAAGGAAGTGATTTTTTGGATATCAAAACATCTACTAAATTTGATTTTTTTATTTCAAAGCATCCAATCAAAGTTTTGACTCAAACTTATATATTGACATTTCCCAATAAGAACTGAACTGGAGCCAGTTCAACTATCAGGTCTTTGGCATTTTACGTGGCTTCTTTTTGACTTTTCTTGTGACAATCAGTGACTTTGTCCATCTTTTACAGTCTAAGTGCTAGAAGTCAGGCTGTTCAACTTGATGCTTTGACAGCTTACACACTTGTTAGCTGGGCCAGTCAGTGACAGCAACTCTCCAGGCTATTTTTATTTTATTTTTTCTATTCACAGCCCCTATGGCATTTTTAATCACAATCTCTCCTCATTTTCATCCATAAAATAAAATAAAAACTCTAAATAAATAGCTAAATAAGGTGATTTTTCTTATAAAAATATACATACATATCTAATTCAGAAGAAGCATTTTAGAGTGTAACCAATACACTCTGAGAGGTGGAAAGGGATTACATACATCTGGATTGTGCCAGACATTTTATAAGTCACAGAAACTTCTTTCATTTGGGCCTCTTAATCCCCTGAAAGGTCGGTCCTGTCTAAGATCACTGACAGATTGTATGGATAAGCTGTAAAAACATAATCAAAAAGATGTCTAACATATTTGACTTCTGCACAGTTTCATTCTGGACTAAACCTGCTGCACAAGAGGAAGGCAGGCAGAGAGGCAAGCAGCAGGTGAGTGTTTATCCTTAGATAGGTGAGCTTGATCAGGGAGGTAAGGTTATGCACACAAGGAGAGTAACATTAATAAAACTCAAGTAAGGAGAATTACCTGAGCAGCTGTGAAATTTACCAAAAGGATGCTCCAGCATCAACCAAAAAGTCTTAAAAACATTTTAAACCTCAGGAACTCATCACCAGGATCATCTGAAGCTGCAAACAGCTCTAAACCAATCATACATTAACCACACTGAGCATGATGGTTTGCCAGAATAGGTGGAGATACCACCTCTGCGACTTCAGGTTGTACTTGTACCTTGCAATCCATGAATCAAGGAGGTCAATCCCACCCATGAATGTGTTGTGCTCCTTCACAATATGTGGCCTTTTGACCTTTGCTCCAGTGGCAGACTTCATCTTGAGGCTCAGTTGAACAGAAGGATGAGATCAGGGTAACAGATTTGTTGGCATACCATTTCACAATGACTGTGTTCTCTTTATCCACCCTGGTCTCAAATGATCCTCTTCCTCTCTTGGTAAGACTTTTCTCATCTTCAAGCTGACATCAATTTCCACAAACTGTTCCCACAAAGTAGATCTGTTGCTGAAGAAGCGTGAGCATAAGAAGAGCTGAAGAGAAGAAGTTATCAGCAAAAACTTTGTAGTTTTGCTTAGAGTTTCACACAGCTGCACAACAACATCACATCCAATCCCAAGTAAGGTCTTCTTCCCAGTTCCACCTTGATAAACAACAAAGTCGAAGATAATTCCAGAGGAGGAGCAACGGGACCAAATTTCTAATCCCCAAGGGTGGGGCTTTCCGTTAACGTTCTGCCCTAGTGGGCTGTGTGTTCTGAAAGAAACCATTTGCTCATCAACAGAGTTGTGCTCCTCTGGGATGATATCCAGGCATTGTTTGCAAAACATATCAAGCCATGGACAAATCTGCCAGCACTTATCCTCTGCATGTCTGTTTGACAAATCTGTATTGTCAATAGAATGTAGAGATGCCAGCAGGGTCTGAAATCGGTTGCGTGACATGTTATTTGACAACTTGTATCATTTTCCCAGTATGATCGATTTCCTGACATTTGGCAAAGACCCATAGGCAGGCAGAGGCCAGTAGGTTTTTCTAATTCTTTACCGTGGTATCACCATTTCTCTGATGGTTACATTTTTGTACATTGTATAAGTGTGTTCCATTAGCAACTGCAGCATCTCTTCTGTGAACTTTCTGAAGTACTTCAGTGGAGTATGGATCTCATCAGGAGGTTTGGCACATGGTCCCTTAAATGTGCTCTCGGGGTGTTCAAAAGTTTTCTTTCACCAAAACATTTATTCTCCTTTAATGGCTGCTTTTGGTGGTGTTTTAGGTGTCTTCAGGTATATTCGTCACTGTAACTGTTGACTGAAATCTGTAGAATATGAATAATGTTTGATAGTTGTCTGACAACAATTAGGAATATTTTTCCTTCACAACTTTGTACATCTCTCAGTGACACAAGCATTAAATCAGAATCAAGTGTTGTAGATTTGTTTTGACCACTTTGTTTATGTGCAGTATATGAAACCTAAACTAATTATTTTACATTATTACTGCTTTGCTTTTTTTATTACAAATGTTATTCATTTGAATATCATAAAAGGTAAAGGGAACTTCTGATCTTTCGATTTTTGGTTCTGTTTGATAGAAACAGACAATTTCCTAAAATGATGTTGGTAAAGTTCTGTATGTGCAGCAAAGATGTCTACTGTGAGTGAAATGTGATTCTTTTTCTTTTCAAACATTTATCAACCAGTTTGTTTTGTTATTATGACATTTAAATATAAATAACAAAGATCTCAAACTGTAATTTCCTATTGCTCATGCATGAATAACGCACTCCAGGCGACATTTAAATTACAGTGTCAGCAAGATATTTAATTAGGTTACATCCTGCAATGTGTTAAACTACGTGTTTAGAGAAATAAAACATTTGTAAGTATAAACAGAATGAACATGCTTAGAGGGGTTTTAACTCATGGATAAAGGTCAAACTTAGAGCACCATTAGTCTTTGAAATTGTAGATTTATTGATGTATTAAGGCTTTAAAATAAGAGGGAGGTCGCAGCTGTTCCAGCAGTTCTATAAGATCCATAAAAGCACAACTGGTTTTCAAAATGTGTTTATGTCTTGTCTGCCTCAAAATTTCACTAAATGCTGTCCACCACAGCTAAGCCACAGTAGCCAACACAATAACAACAACAATAACTATCTCTCAGTCATTTTAATAGCTATTGAGTTGAAGTCGAATGTGGTAATGGTATTATTTTCAAGGTTTAGCTCAAGTGAAAAGTCATCATTTCTTAACACAAAATAATCTTAGTTTAACTGTCATGATTCTGTCTTGTGTATGTGTGCTTTTGTCATGTCTCCCTCTGGTGTTGTCTTGTGTCCATTACATCTCTGCTCCTCAGGTTATTAGGTCCTTCTGTCATTATTCCACACACCTGTCTGTAATTGTAATCACCCAGCCGTTGTCACCTACACTCATCCTAGTATTGTATTTAGTCTGCTCATGTCCACTCCAGCTCTGTCGGTTCATTGTTTGTCCATGCTCCTTGCCTCATGTTTGCCATGCCTCATGCTTTGTTTTGTATTTGTTTGGATTTAGTTTTTTTGTATTTTTTGCCACCACGTTGGCCTTTTGATTTATTAAATAGATTTATTTTTGAACTTTTTGTCTTGCCTGCCTGCCTGCCTGCATCTTGGGTCCACCACACCTTGCCGCTCTTGACATTAACACTGTTTTTTTGACTCCTTTAAAAAAAAAAAAAAAACTTGGACCCTTTAGTGAGAGTTTTTTTACAGGGGCATTTTTGTTTTTAATGTCATGTTATATTAAATATTTTCTGAGCTGCATGTGTACCATTTTGGGCCTTTGGACTCTGTTATTAGTTTGTCAAAAGAAATGTTTTAAATTAAATTTGTTTTACTCACCAGTGCTTGTGATACTTGTTAACAACTGTGATGCTGCTGTCACCAAATGTTTGCTCAGAGATTTAGTGAAGTGCAGGGTTTACATGAAGAGTCTCGAGATGGCTTTAGATGACAAATGGCATTGTGTGAACAAGACTGATGTAAACCAAAGCTTTTGTTTTAAGCATGATTTGAGTATGAGTTGTCAAAGCAATGATAATATTTATCAAAGCAATGATAACAATATATACAAGCATATGCATTATGCTGTGGATTTTGATTTAAAATAAAACCTGTATTCAATGCTGTCATTACATTATGATTTAAATATTTTTGTGATACATTGTGCTGCCCAGGTTTAGTTGCTTTTAAGTATTGATGTGACATTCTGAGCAAATGACAGTCCTCTCTCTTTAATGTTCTCTAAAAAGGATATTCTTTTACATGCAAAGCTGAATTCTAATCCTTTAGACATCCCTACTTGAAACCTCCTTGAGGATATTCTGTTCACTGAGGGTCATAGTGACTGTCTTTGTTATGCCTAGGTTTTTTTTGATTAGGTTTCAGAATTTTTATGAAGAGAAAAAAAAGTAGTTTTTTTTCCCTCTGTACCTATTATTTGTGACAGTAGCTAGTGCTCTTATCAAAGCAAGAGAACTGAGAGTGTCTTCAAGTTTGTTTTTGAAGTATATTTGAACAGTAATTTCCCTGTATGTTGTTATTTTATACATCAGCATAGAAATGACAGAATCTGTGGCAGATTCACACAATTAACCAATGAGCTAAATATGACAAAAAAGTCATGATACAGTGAATTAAAGTCGGTGCTAACAGCTCACATCTTTGAACTAATACAAGTCCTCCTTGTCTGATATTTCTGAAAAATAAATCAGCAAAACAATAAGTATCTAAATTCATTTTTGTCCTTTTTTCATTACACAATTCTTATTGTTTTACTGTGGTTGTAAATGCAGCGAGATATAAACGAGTTCGTCTTGAGTTATTGTCTGATTCCAGTGTTTCATTCCTTTACTTTGTATTGTTGTTAGTATTCTATTGTCATTTGCTTTTGGCATGAAAGGAAGGCAACATGTAAGTGTGTGTGTGTACTTGTTTTTGTTACCTATTTCGGACTGTTTCTGGTATACACACTTACCTTGTCAAGACCGGTCCTAATATGGTGAAACTCCATTTTTGGGTTAGGGGTTCAGTTTAGGACTAAGGTGTGAATTGAGTTTAGGTTAGTTTTAGGGTCAGGTAGGTACCCGTGAGGTTAGTTTTAGGGTTGGTGGTCAGGGTTAGGCTGTAGAAATAACTGGAAATGAATGGAAGTCAATGAATGGTCCTAATAAGTATATAAATACAAACCTTTGTGTGTGTGGGGGGGGTATGCATATTTGTTACATTGCGGGGACCATTTTCCAGACAAACACAGCTTTCTGTGGAAAGAAACTAACCTGATAGTGGGAACCAAAGCCTGGTCCACACTATTAGGTTAGTTTCTTGTCTGTACCCAGAGAACCAACAGAGACTAGGAAGTCCAGCAACAAGTTCAAGATGTTTACTTACAAGGAAGTGAGAGCTGGAGCCCAGGTTGTATCTGCAGAGAGGTAGGGGATGAGGTTAGTCTTTCATGAACAGAATATTGATATTTAGGTGCAATTATAGCAGGTGAGCTTACATGGGCTGTATCCAAAACAAGAGGCCAGGGTCCTTTGAAGGCCGAATTCGTTGGCCGCTTACATCACAGCGCTGCGACGGAGGCTGTCTAAATCTGAAGACTCCTTTGAAGCAGCCGACAAATACGTCCTTCCTTAGCCCCGAATTGAAGGACTGGTCCTAAGGATCTTTCCCGGCCCACCATATCCCATAATGCATTGCGGGCCGACCGGATATTTTTTTGCTAGTAATGGTGGATGAAGCAAGAGAAAGGAATATGTTTTAACTAAAAATCTGGTGGTATAAAAATTACAAATTTCAAGCAGCTGTGTTATTAATTTTATTATTTGTATATACATGTTTTTAAATATTATTTTTGTCTGAAAAAAAAAACAATCTGGTATAGCGAAATAAACATGCACCTACGGCGGGTCCATTAGTTCTTCAAATATTGTCTTTAAGGTAATTTTATTGTTTTGTGATATTAATAACACTAATATGTTGATATTTTTCTAATTTTGATCTAATTTAGCTTCTGTATAGTGCTGCTAGGCAACATAATGTATGCAGGGGTAAGGACGGGAGTCTAGACCGTCCAAATTCACAGCCACTTTTTCTTTGCAGTCTACCATGGCTGTCTTCGGAGGACCCAGCCTCTCGTTTTGGACACAGTCATGGTGTTTCTTTCGTTGTTGGGCTCAGGAGGGAGAGGACCAAGATGGGTGGAGCAGTTGCTAGAGAGTGGCAGGGGCGGCCAAGAAGCTGGCTGGGGAGATGTTTGCTGATAATGCATCAGTTGAAAAGAAGCTGTTCCAGGAGATGAGTATGTGATGTACCAGTGAAGCTGAAATGAGGTGGTGACTTGGGAAGTGAGGAACCGAGGGACTGAGGTAAGATCATTAGGAGACAATGTTCCAGTGATACATTGTGACTCCAACTAGCCTCAAATACGAGAAGATCCTCATCAGGAAGATGAGTCACAGCTGCTGGAACAACTCGGGAACTGCAAGAGAAGGGTAATGATAAAGATAGAGATCTGCCAAAACTCCAGAACCCCCACACCCATGGATGCCAATTTTGGGACAGTGGTTAGGTTTAGGACCAATGTGTGGATTGAGTTAAGGTGGAGTTTAGGGTTAGGTATGTACTGTGGTAGTTAGGTTTAGGGTAAAGAGTCAGGGTTAGGCTATAGCAGGGGTGCCCAACCTTTTTTGAACCTTTTTTTCTGAACCCGTTTGTAAAAGTGTGTGATGTTGAATTGAGTGACATCTTGCCCTTGATGTTGTAGCGCTTCCTCTATGTGTGAAAAGTTTCACAGGTCCCTGCATTGCAGCCGACTTGTGAGAAGTTGTAGCCTGCTTTTGAAAGTGTTCACAGAGCTCATGTGTAAATTATATTTATATCTTTTTTCTGTAGCTCCAAATTAAGTTAATGTAGCAGGCCACTGAAATCTGCGAGGAACGTCAAGTACAAAAGCCATTGGGTATCCTCTAGTTCTGAATGTTCACCATGGCTCGACAGCTTCATTAAATAGTTCAAAATATCTGGGAAAGTCATTGTGCTTGCACAGTGCAACAAATCCACTGGTGTGACCCATCATCATTGGAGTGCCGTCAGCTGTTATAGAAATGAGTTTAAAGGGGGGCAAGTTGCTTTAATGAACAAACTCCATAAATGAATTAAAAATCTACTCTCCTCTTGTGTGTTCCATCAAAAGCAAGATAGTGAGGAGCTCCTCTTTGGCACTCATGTCTGCAAAGGCTATTCTGACAAAAACACACAGCTGGGCTACATCCATCATGCCGGTTGACTCATCAAATTGAAAAGAGAAACACTCACATTGTTCAATGTCATTTTTTAGCTGCTCCTCCACATCCACAGCCATTCCCTCACATTGCCATGTCTCAGTATTCCTGGACAACTGCAGGGGTCGGATTTATAAAGCTTGCGTACGCACAAAATGAGCCCAGAAACTTGCGTACGCCACTTTTCACACAAAGGTTGTGATTTATAAAATCCAAACTTGACGTGAAAATGTG
>JARVJO010000164.1:26789547-26817570 GCA_031762555.1 Cynodonichthys magdalenae | reverse complement strand
GTCAGCTCGCAGCTCCTGGAGTGGTGAAACTCACCGAACAAATCGCCTCAAAATTATCTGGTGAATTAGTTATCTGGTTAGCACCACGTTCGCTTGCTGCTTACTAAATAAATCAAAGCCATTTTCTTTATTTCATCCGATATTAAAGACGGAACGGAAAAAAAAAACAAGAAGCTCCTCCCATTTAGACGAGCGTCTAGTTTGTTCTGGTCTGAACGTAGCGCGTCCAACTTGAGGCGTCAGGCGCGTTTTAGATGCTCAGAACGCCTTTGGTGTGAACGCAGCTTGATAACCTTGTTCACAATTCAAGATGGTGATTACTCACCACAAAAGTGAGTAAAACTCTCCTAACTTTGCTTTTAGTAGTAGTTCTGTATTATTACTTTGTGTGTTTTAACCATTTGACCACCATAGTTTTGGGATTGATAAGATGCCTTTCTAGTGTGTGTGTGTCTGGTGTGTGAGAGGGGGGTACGAACAAAATATCTCATAAAAAATCGAATATACCTCATTTTCCACTTTCACCACTAGTTAGACTTTTGAGTTAGCCTACTTCAAGATAGCTACAACATCTAAAAAGTGGCTGCAGAGCATCCGGTATAAAACAATTGGCAAATTTTTCATGTGAGCTCACTCGTGGCAACTCCTGCAGAAGGGAAAAGCCAAAGGAAAAATATCAATAACAACTCTGAAATGAAACAATCCCAAGCAGCTGAATCTGTTCAACCTAAGATTGTCAAGAAGTTGTTTTTTTTTAACAAAGCTTATCAGTAAGACATAACAAGGCCACCAATCTCACCATAACTAGAAGGCAAGTAAAAAGCAACAAACACCCTGAAAGAGTGTTTAGCACCTCTCACTGGGGACACGTTGCAGTACAGCATAGTTTACGTCACCCTGATGATGTAGAGCAGAAAATATTCCAGAAGCAAACTTGTAAAGTAAAGCATGTGGGCTGAATACAAAGTGAAGTAAAAATGGGTGACTATTGTAAAATAACAATGAAATTAAGTACTTTTTTTTTCAAATGTGAGAAGTTAGAATTGTGAAAATGTCTTATGAGCATGTGAGCAAACCAAAATGAATTGTCAGGAAGTTATTTAAAATATTTAGGTCTCTCATCTTAAAACACCTTGAATCTTCAATTAAATTATTCAAACTCAAATTAATTCCAACTTGTATACATTATTATCTATGACAAAATAACTTGAAGTGATCACAGTATGCAAGGTACTACAGTTTTTTGGTTGTATGTATTTATTTATTTTTTTGTCAACCATGAGTTCATTCTGTTCCTTCTTTTAGTAGAATTTCTCAGAGGATTCATAAAGCATTCTTGGCAACACAAGCTGTAACACCAGCCTCTTTCTGTCACCACGTCCTTTTAGTACTCCGAGTTACTAAATGCAGCTGGGAAATCTTTCAGTTTCTGTTTTATACCAAACACTTTGTTTCTAAATTGTGTTAATCATTCAGAAATGTCTTTTAACTGAAACAAAAAGAAACAAGGTGACATAAATGTACAAACTCGTGTCAGAAACTCTTTTTGTGTGCGATTCACAGAAGTTTTTAAGCCTCAGGAATACCTCTAAGGCTGAAGCTATTCAGGATAAATGCATTTTTAAGAACAAGACAAACCTGTTCTGAGTTTGAAAACAGTGTTTAAGTATGACGTGTGACAGGGCTATTCACCCGCGGGCCACATCTGGCCCCCAGCAGTGACGTCAGTATAGCCCGACAAGAAATTCTCCAAATTTTTTTTTGGATTTGTTTAATATATAAGCAGGTTTTTAAGAAGATATTTAAAAATATATATTATTCAAAGCATCAAAAAAATAGCGTAAATGGTAAAAGATAACACTTGCTCTTTTATATGATGCAGTATTACCTTTATCATTACTGGGCAACCCTCCCAGTCCAGCACTACCAATCTATACTCTACAAAACAACGTACCCTCTAAAACCCTTGCATTTATGTGCCATTTTGTATATACTGTACATTATCTTTCTGGTATTTTGTTTGGTTCCTGCCTTCATGGGTAAAACAAAGAGGTTAAATGGAAAGACATTGTAATGCTACTGTCCCTGAGTGTCATACTCTGTAGGTTTGTTGTTTGGCTTTTTGAAGTATTGCATATTTTGGGTTAATATTTCTTATCCTGGCTGTGGTTAGTTTGTTCCTTTTTTATTGCAAACCTTAAATGTCTTGTTCTTTGTTCAGTCAGTTGCTATCTGCTGCTATGTCACACCTGTGCCCTTTACTACAAAGATCAACTTACCCAGGGTTTCTTTTAAAGATTTGGCTTAGCTAACCCTAACAATGAGGAATTGTGCTTTGTGGTATTCATCTCGATGAGTCAACTCAGCCATCTGACTTTGGATGTGGGAAGCTTCATGTAATACAGGTGGAGCTCCGGTACCAAGTCACAGACACGAAGCTGGAAGGAAAACAAGCGGGAAACAAGAGAAAAGGCTAAACATTCAAATCAATATTCTTACCAACACTGCTGCCTGATCAAGTAGATACAACCTTAAGGCTATTTTTTAATTGAATTACACATTCTGCGAGTGCCTTTATCAAAACATAAAAATTTGAACCTTGTTCTCATTTTATTCTGTTTTAACAACTTCTAATAAATGAGGAACAAAAATAAAAACAGTTTAGTCCAATAATTGGGAATTATTAAACATAAGAACTTTTATGTCATGTATGATGCTGAATTAAAGGTGTTCTAGTTAACCTGTGACTCTTGGCCAGAACTCCCTTGAAAAAGAGGTTTTTAATCTCAGTGGGACTTTTCTGGTTAAATAAAAGAAAAACAATTAATCAGTATCAAATATTTAACATGTTTGTTGTGATAATCAGTTTAAACCCACAAACACCGTTATTCTTTAATTAAATGGCAGTAAATCATTTGTAGTTTATATGTATTTGTTAAAATGATCTGAAACTGTTATTAGGAACAAACCTTATGATTATCTTCTGTTTCATGCTACATGAGCATTTAGTTTGGCAGTCTTTCAAAGTCAGCCATTTTTTGGTTGTTTGTTAAAAGATAATGATTAATTAACAAGTAACACGTCAAATATTTAATCTTTAATCCAGATCTCTAGTCCAGCATAAATTTCCACATTAACAGACTCAGGTAAATGAAAACTGGCTTCTTGACATTTTTCTTAGTGTGTGTAATTTTGTGGGCTTTTTTTAATTTACCGACTAATCTTTCCTGCTCACGTTATGCCAATGTTCTATTTGTTCTGCGTTTGAGTTATCATTGGATTAGTTTTCGTTTTTGTTTAGCCAACCTACCTGCCTGTTTATGAGTCCTTCACCTCTGAACAATGGCTGTGAGCCTATGAAGCATAGATGATGCACTACTGAGCAACAGTTTCTTACCTTAAAAATATAAAACCTCACTTTCAGTATTTCATGTAACTTGAGGAGCATATTACTTGACCTCGGGCAAATTTTGCTTACTTCTTATATGCACACAGAAATTTTCTGGTACCACTGAATGGACCGCTAAATCACAGCATTTAATTAAAACAACAACATAGTTCTATATTATAATGTGGCCAAAACTGATCAGGTAAATAGTAAATGGATAAAAAAAATGAAACACACAAAAATATATCTATCTTGTTTAAAACACGAAGCCCAGACAGGTGCAAGTCTTCTGTTATAGATACTCCTCCACCTTATTCTGCACCTCCAGCTGCAGACTTGGCTGATTTGTTATACCTGATATTTGCTGTATATACTCTGTATTTCACATGGGAGTCATTGGGAATCATCATTTTCTGCTGTGCTGGTGTGAGAATGGTACAGAAAGTCCCTCAGGTCTGTGCTTTCTTTTCTCGGTCATAAAGTATTCCTGTAGGTATTATGAAGGACAAAGAATTATGCTGCAGGACATCTTTGTTGTCTTCACACTGATCTCTTGGAAAGATGTAGACGCATTCCCCGAGGTCATTTGTTCCTTGAAAATATTCAGATGTGAAAAAAGGGGGCTCTTCACAGTGTTGGGTTTGTATTCCTGGAAAACAGAAAATAGTTCCGGCTTCCTGCTATTACATCCGACTCTGACTAAATTTGACTTTTTTGTCAATTCTACCTTAACACCTGCTGAGCCTGCGACAAAGGCACATAGTGTTGTGATCTAGTTGTGTTTATAGGACATGACTAGAATATAAATGCTGAAAAAAACAACAGAAATCCCTGTATGTGGACTCATTACCTTAGCTGAGGGATGGGACAAATCCTAAATAACTGAAGATGAGTAATTTAATATTTAACGCAAGCAGATGTTCTGTTTTCTTGTCCTCTTCCAGCAAACAAAAGTAGACTTTTTTATTTGCAAATGCTAATTAGTGAGATTAAAGAAACAGGAAATAAAATAAGACATAAGAAACCGTCACATCATTTTCAATTTTAAAAAAATGTTATCCAAAACAACAGAAGTACCACAGGGCTAATGTTAGATAGCAGATAAATGTTTCCTGGTGTGAAGGCTGACACACTGAGTGACATCAGAGCGTCTCTGTGAAACTGAAATTGGCTCAGGTTTCTTGCTCGGAGCTCAAGCTTCAAAAACAGTTCTGACGTGTTGAGCGAGAGGGCTGAAGTGTTCTATGTTTGACTTGTAGCAGCGTCAAAAGAACAGCTGTGAGGCTGAACCAGCGTTCACAAATTCGACCATTTAAATGTGAGTCACGACCTGTTACTCACCTCTGCATCCTCACTGGGCTCGCAGTGACAGAGTCAGGTGCTCCAAGGGCTTCGGTGAACTAACGGGGTTCATTGACCAAACATGGGAGGCTGTGGATGCGTTAGGACTGCTAAAGTGCCTTTAAAAAGAATTCAAACCTGTCTGTTTTGGAACATTTTATTAAACATAGTCATTATCCCACACAATCTTTTTCTTATTTTTTACATTCAAAGGGATTTTTTCCTGTTTAAAAAGAAAAACTGTCCTTCAAATCTTATGCCAAGAAATTACAGTGTTGTGGCCATTTTTGTTAAATCTGGAAAAGAATTTTGATAAAAAATCTTGAATTGTAACACATTCAGCTACAAAACATAACATTTTAGCCTAATACATGTAAAATGTACTGAATTATAGCCATTTTGTCATTTCTAAGGTCAGTCAGGTGTAGCAGAACTCTTGAATCAGGTTGATTAAAAAGTTTCTATCTAAACTAAAACTTGTTGTAGGTGTATATCCACTATTTTCTGTTAGTTTGGTTCATAAGATATTTTATTAACAGACGACAATGATGACAATGTTTTATACAAAGATCTTTTACAATCTGTTAGAGCCAGAATAAGCTTTTGTAGCTGTTCATCTATTAAAACCTTAAAATTTAGCTCATTATCTCTGACACTGACTACATTATGTCCCTTTTTCATGTATTACAATTTGAATTGGTTGTGGCGGCCATCTTAAATTGTGTTAACTCTAGGAGTTTATTGGTTGTAAATGTACATCCAGTGTTTATTTTTGAGTTTCTTTCAAATTTGCTCATTGGTTTATGAGATACTTTTGTAACAGACACACAAACACGAGTCAAAGCATTTCTCCGTCTTCACCTTTCAGAAACAGAATACATCACAGCCTGTAGACGCAATTCCTCCTTAGAGTGTGCTCACCTGAGAAATTACAAAATATGCAGCTTTCCTCACTAAACACATCTGGAGTAACTCTTCTTCTTTGATTCTGTCGTCCCACCTACCAGTCAATGATGAGACCCCGTGTTAATTAAAAATTTTCAGGCTACCAGCGTAACGAACTGTTAACTGTTTAACTGTTATGGAGGCTCGTCAGATAAAGCGAAGCTGATTTGGGATTTACAAAAGGTTTGGCTTGTAGGTTAAATTCATTTTCAGCAAGTTATCTGAAAGATAATGAATTCAAATTTAGCCGGTGAGACTGGTCATAGCTTCAATTTAGATAGGAATCATTTCAATTCATTTCAACTAACTGAGCTTTGCTGGAAGTACAACTGAACTTGCCAATACCCCTAAAGGAATAATTGGTCACTTTTTTAAATACTTAGCTTCATTTAATTAATTTATATAGTCAATTCTGTCTGTTGACAAAATATTTCATGAATCATTGGACTGATGTTAATGAAACTCTCATAAAATATTCATTGAATGTTCAGTATTTCTAAGTGATTAACTTTTGGAGTCAGTCTATTTCAAGATAGTCTCTTCAGCTAATCATAGCCAACCCAAAGATGAAAAACCATTCAATTCAACTTGTTTTTATAGTGCCAAGCCACAACATTGTCTCGGGACATTGTACTAAAAAAAACGGCAAATTTATTCTTAAAAAGCTCACGTCCAAAAACTATAACCTCTGTCCGATCTGAGTTTAGAAGCAGAAATTAAGAGTCATCCAGGTTTTTGTGTTTAAGACATGCTTGTAGTTTAAGTAACTGATTAGATTCATCAGATTTCATTAATAAATATAACTGAGTATCATCAGCGTAACAATGGCAATTTATCCCATGCTGTTTAATAACTTTAACTAATGGAAGCATATATAAAGTAAAGAGGATTGGTCCAAGTACTGAACCCTGAGGAACTCCATGACTAACTCTAGTGTAAGAAGAAAATTCATTATTAACATTTACAAATTGAAAACTATATGACTTAAATTAAACTGAGTATAACTCAGTGAGATTTACAAAAGTCATATTCAAATTCAGTTTATATTCAATAATAGCTGAACGTCATTAACAACACATATTTGAAATGTGACGCCTCACATTATCACGCACACCGTTTTTTGACAAATTGGGCTACAGCTTTGTAATTTCTCAACATAACATGATCTTAGTTTAAAACACAGACATTTAGAGGTGGGCATTATTCCTTTAAGAAATCCAAGGCTTTCAATTGAATAAATATTGCTTTCTTGGCATTGTTTTGAAAAAAAAAATTAAAAAGTGATTTAATATTTTTTACCTAATGTCACCTCATAAATGTTTTGGTATTTTGTTTGCTTGTTACTGCATTATCAAGATCTGAATCCTTGTACAAACCAAGGTGCTGAAGTCTCTTTATCTATCGGTTGTTTTATTTCAGCAGTAATTGCAGTGATTCTTTAGAGCAGCAACCCAAGGCACTGATTGATGTCAGAAATTACAGCGAGGAAGGAAGCAAATCTGCCCCGCCTGCTGCATCCATCCACCCGGCAAAACATTTTCTAACTTGTTGTTGGCTGTTTAGGCTGAGCCGAGGGACATATCAGTCATAATCACAGTGCTTGTTGATTGAGTGCAGGTGTCATTCGAGTAATGATGAGTGAAAGCATGTACAGAGCTAAAAAGATTTATTTTCTGCATGAATTTCCTTGACATAATCAATGTAAAATATTGGTTTTCTTCCCCGTAGCAAACAGTAAGAAAGTGTAGAAAAGAGCACAATTTAAAACGTAATTTTTGAAAATGCAGAAAAAAAAAGCATTAAGCTGTACATATCTGTATCCATATGGCTGCAGAGTTGGAAAAAAAAGCAAATCTGAACATTAATTGTTTTATTATAGTTTTCTGTGCAGGATGTAAACACTACGTACTCCTCCAAGGTGCACACTGTTGCTACAACGAACTCAATTTTCTGTCCGGACACCTGGAGGTCGGAAGACTTAAAGTGTGCATTATGAAGATATAGTTATTGCTATTGAGTAATGCTAAGACCAGGTACACAACTCCCTTTCAGCATACAAAAAGAAATCTCATTCTATGAATAAGAAAACAGCTTCCAGCCTTCCTCCACCTCCCTCTCTAGTGCAAAAAACAAACCCAAGCCTTTAGTTTTGACTGTGACTGCCAGTTGTAGGAATATTGCAGTCCAAATATGACTTGTTATTGCCTAAATTATGTGGTGACAGCAGGTGATTGCTGATACGGATACAGTTATTGTTCACGATGGCTTCTGAATTTTGTTCCAAATGCCTCACTAGACCAGCTGTGTCATCTGTAAATTTGACAGTGGGGACAGCATTTCATGCCTTTTTTAATGGTTTCAAATCTGCAGGAGTCATATTCTCCTTTCTTCTCCTTAGCTGATATGTTTATACGTTCTTGTCTGTTTATTTTTAAAATTATTTAACCATATTTATGCAAAATGTGTTTTGAGGTTAGAATACAAACTAATTGAAATTCGATGAAAAGGTCTAGTGAATGTTATTTTTTCATGTTCTTCATTAAGAGCTAAGTATTTCATGAGTAGAAAAACCTTCATTTGATTCGTTTGGCAGCCTACATGTTCAGTTTGGCTACTGCAGTGTACCTTCAATAGATATATTATTAAAGTGATCACTTCTTTTCAGTGCAATAAATATAACAAATATAATCTGTATCCAAAATATAACCGTGGGTAACATATAGTAGATTTGGACAAAACCCTTTCCTCCTTTTTTTTTTTTTACACACAACTCCAGATTTTAAAATTTTAACAAAAGGCAGAAACTGTATTTGACAGACTTTCTTATACGGGAATTTTGGTCACAGTCTTTAAAGTGTTAGCGTCATGCTGAAAGGCTGTCCATTTGAATGTGATCCCCTTGGAGTCCTGGGTTGTTGTAGGCTGCTCCACTGAAGTTCAAGTCCAAAGGCTCACAGTTGTCTAACCTGAGAACTGGAAATGAGAAAGTCACGGTTCAATTAATTCTACAAGTTTATTGTGGGTGTGTCTTTGCAAAAATAAAAATAAAAAACATAAAAGGAAAAAGTTGTTTGTTTGTTTGTTTGTTTTTTGTGAATGGTTCTACATTCCCCTTTCCAAACCAGTCGGGGTCTTGTGTAAGAGGTAAATAAAATATCTCATAAAACCATATTTTATTGACAGTGGACTTCTTTAGCAAACTTACCAAATGCTTAAACTGAGACTTGGTACCATTTTGTGGGAAAAATAAGGTAATTTAAAAAAACTTTTCAGATGCCATAAATTATTTTTTCCACAAAAAACTGTATACCTTTTAACTTTAATACCTTCACATTACCAACAAAAATCCTAAAATGTCAAGGAAAAGTATACTCAAACTTAATATGATGCTGTTCTTGAACCTTATAAAGGACATGCAAAAGCTTTTTCTGTCTTAAAAAAACTCTAATTTTGTTTTTTCATGAGTCAAAATTATTGTAACCATAACTAGTAGTTAATGAATAATAATTGCTTTGGAGAAATTATAGATCAATTCAGTTGGTCAAAAGGGGCGTCACTCAAAAGAGGGTGGGCCTATGCAGTCATTCTGACACTGTGGTATTTAAATATAAAGCATCTGTAATCCAACCTATTTAAGGTGTTAATGTATTTTTGGAGTTTAATATGTTTCATTGTAAATAAAAAAATAGGTTTATGAGGTTTGAAAATCATTGCATTTTGGTTTTATTTACAAATTGCACAATGTCCCCACAATCTTTCTAAGAATCAGGGTTGTACATTATCTTTTGTTTTTAACTGCTGCAGTGTCTCGAAACCTGTGGATATATAGATAACCATACAGAGACAATGCAACATGATATTGATGTGTTTACAGCCAATCTTGGAGAAGGGGCTGTTATTGTAGGAATTCAGTAATAAGTAATCTACCATCTCCTGTTCAGGTTCCATTTTGATCTATCATAAAAAAATCAATATAAAAAGCTTTTTTTGTTTTGTTTTGTTTTTTTTCCATGAAGTTACTACAACAGCTTGAACAAAACTGAACGTTTAAGTTACACTCTGTAATAAAATGCAATGCAAACATTAGACATTTTTGGGATCATTGTCTGCACAGTGCTTTTAATTCAATAAATATGACTGCAAGATTGCATCATTCATACACTTAACATAGTGTTGTATTATTTTCCTCCTCCATTTATCATCAGTCTTAAGAGAAATGTTTGTCTCACTTTTATAATTTTGCTTCCTGCAAGTTCCAGTCAGAGATACCACTTGAACATAGCAGAGAAGCAGCATCATCAAACGGCTGTACTGCAGTTCAAAGTAGTACACAATCGATCTTGCAATCTCAGTCCACCGCCAACAAAAATGACTTGTCACCACCCCCAAAATTTCTGTATCTGTGTGTCTAAGGAAAAAATGCCATCTACTATCTTGTGTAGATTAATTTCAGCCGGAGCTTTACAGAAAGGTTAAATATAAGGAGACATAGGGGAATTGACACTGTCTTTTTTTTTTTCCCGTGACAAGAATGAGACAAAATGTTAGCTATTATAGTACATGATCCTATTTCACATGGTGAGGTTAGCTCATTATGGTGAGGTTACCTTATTAAAGCAGGATGAGTTATGTAGCTCCAGCCTTGCAGCCAGTTACTGTATAGACTGGAGGCAATAAAATCTGCCAACCAGCAGCACATCTAAAGTGCTCTCATAAACAGATGTTAATTTGCTCCGTATCATATGTACGGTGGCCGACAGGTGCAAGTGCTGCATACAAAACCAATGTGCTGCAAACAGCAAAAAACGATGCAAAATAAAAAGGCTGCATTCATAAAATTGACTGCAAGTTAGAAAATGTTGCAACTTCAAAATGCGAACACAATCAACAAATGCAAGAAAACGACTGCAAAGAAAAACAAAGATGCATTCTAAAAACCAACTGCGTGTTTGAAAAATGATGCAAGTTCAGAAACACATAACGGAAGTGCTCCAACCGGGCCAGTAGAGGGTCTCGAGTCGGCCACCATCAAACCCCCTGACAACTGTTAAGTTAAATTCTTTTACTTTTAATAGTAGTTAATAATATTTATTTCACATTTAGTAGCTACACATAGTACATTTCAGTATTTGTATAAGAGGATGTGCTGAAAATAGAGCTTTGTTGATTGTTGATGTTAGCATGGTGTTAGCGTTAGCATGATGATAAGAGAAAATAAAACCAGCCTCATGTTTCGTGTTCAGTCGAAGTTACTTACTGTGAGTTTAAAACGCTTTCTGTGCTTATATTTTAATTTTAAGACCTTGTTGGCTACATTTTTAAAGGTTTGTCAGAACTACACAGACACAGATTTTCACCCTCAATCAAAGTTAAACTATTTTTAACTACTACCAAACTACTTCCTTCAGATTTCAGTGACCAATATGTGTAGAAAAATGTATGCTGTCTGATTATTGTTGGACTCTGCTGGCTGTGACTGTGTGATACTATAACTGTGTTCTTTTTTATTTACCTCTATTCAACATGGACCTAAACCTGTTTGTGGACCCACTGAGGACCTTTGTCCAGACCTTTGTAGAGGACTCAGAGAACTGAGACCATCAGGCTCTATCAATGAGACTACAACCAGTGGAAGCCAGAGTTCCAAACCACAGCAGGTAAAATAGTTGTATTAACAGTAATATTATAAACTTAATATAAATGCAGTTAATATTATTCATTAAATACAGTTAAATTTTTTAGTTTTGTTAACCTGATTTTCTGTGGTTCAGATAAGTGCAGTTAAAATGTGATGCAGCTTTCAGCCCATCCATGGACCCAGGAGAGACAAATATCCTCAACATCCACACCTACATCTGACACCTGGAAACCCAGGCAGGTGGATGAGGAGGTGATGGAGTTCCTGACCATGAAGAAGTGAGCCAGCAGCAGAATGAGGAGACACTCTGTTTATCAGGGTTTTAAAGCCTTCATAACAGCTGAAATTCTGTTTTGTGCACATTTTCAGTTTTAAAATGTCCTGTTTAGAGCTGAGGAACTTTTCAACTTGTTTCTTTTAATCTGTTTATAGTAAAGTTTACCAGAAGTTTTCATATTTGATTTTATGTGATGCTTTTACTTTAATAAATTAATTTTTGAATACACAAAACTTTTGCTTTTACTGAACTAGAAGCTGTGAGTGGTAGATGAAACAATGAAAATAAAAACAGTAAATTGTTCTCTTGTTGAATGAAACATCAGTATTATCACAAATAACTCAACACTCTAACACATAATATAATGTACTGCTACTATTAACGTGACATAGATACTTTGTTCATTTTTATCTAAATTAATTTTTACTACCAACATTTCTTTTAACGGTCACAATAAAATAAAATATTGTCACTTATTCATTTTCATCTCCCTGCTCTGGCCTGTCCTGGTGTTTCTGAATATTTCTGACACTTTAATGCACACATGTATCAGAAAGCTGCAGCATCAGTCCTGATGTTCTGCAAGTCATGAAGACGTCTCCACCTGTTCAACCATCTAAAGATTTGTTCTCCACTTGTCTCCAGTCTTTAGAGTGATTTACGGTCTTGGCCACAGAGTAGTGTGAACAGTATCCTTAGTTAAAGAGAATTTGTTTAAAAATATTAAAAAATTTAGCATCATTTCATTATCACTCTATTCTCTATTAATTATTGTGCTGCTGACGCTGAGGCAAGGCAGCTTTATATGAAACATTTCAGCAACAAGACAACTCTGCTTTACACAAACAAACAAACATTTTGACAAAGTGCAAAAGAACAGTAAGAATACAGAAAAATAAAATGACAGATGCTCAAAGAATGACTATAACAGAAAAACAGGCCTCTGATTAAGAGATGGAATAAAAGATAAAAACATGAAACCAGACAAGACTTCAAGTAAGAATTAAACAAATAACATATTTCATCATAAATCTGTTATCTACTTTATTGGTGTGCTACATGACATGAATGACAAACTGAACTTGTCATTCAAGTCATTTTTATATTAAACATAAAACCTGTACCTTCTGCACCTTCATCCTTCTCTGATATGTTCTTGGAGATGATTTGACTCTGGCCTCCTTACACTGATATATATTATTAATATATATAATAAAAATACATATCAAAGCCTCCAAAAGCTTCTTCCTTTCCTTTTGTGTTTAAGTTTGTCTGGTCCCATGTGAGGTGGTGGTCGTGTCCCCATAGTGGTCTGGAGCACTTCCGTTATGAGTTTCTGAACTTGCATCATTTTTCCAACACGCAGTCGGGTTTTAGAATGCATCTTTGTTTTTTTTGCAGTTGTTTTCTTGCATTTGTTGATTGTGTTCGCGTTTTGAAGTTTGCAACATTTTCTAACTTGCAGTCAATTTTATGAATGCAGCCTTTTTATTTTGCATCGTCTTTTTGTTGTTTGCAGCACGTTTGTTTTGTATGCAGCATTTGCACCTGTTGGCCACCATACATATGTGCTAACAATGCTTAACTTGTGGAAAATGGTAAGTGATTAAGTATAAAGTTTGTCAGAGTGATTCTGTACAGTTAGCTGAGGTGTAACAACCTAGCAAATTTGTTTTATTTTTCAAAGTTAAATTTGATGTTTACTGTCATGCATGAAGCAGATGGACAATTTTCCAACATAGGAAGTGTAGTAAAACAAACTTATAGAAAATGCTTCAGAGGCCAGCATACCTGGGTCTGCAGGGTACTCCTCAACCAGCTTCCTGTGCGTGAAAGCTTTTTGGTTCCTCTTCTTTAGGATGATGTAAGCTACCACTCCCACAAAGGCCGTGGCCACTGCCGTTCCAAGAACAGCCAGCCAAGCCACATTCCTCTTGCTCCTGTACCCGTCTGACTCCAAACCTTTATTAGGAAAATAAAGAGAGGTTAGAGTGGGTGGGAAAGACTTATAAATAATTTGTCAGTAAATAAACGATTTACACCAACTCCTGTCTTTGAGGGCTAATAGTTAAATAATCATGGCAGAAAATGTGTTTTCTGAAAATATGTTTGCAGCAGTGGCACTCTCCACAGATATACACAACCTAATTACTCAGAACTGCAGAATTTACACTGTGATAATTAATGCAATTAACATGACAAAATCACGATAATTTCTTGAATACATTTGAATAATCTAAGATGGCATGCTGAGTTCATCATCTAAATAAGATTTACAGGACCTGAGTACTACTCGGATGGCATAACTAATTCAATGTATTCATGGATAAATATAGTAATTTAGTATATGACAGTAAAGCACAGAGCTGATTGTAAGCTGCACAATAGTATAACACACTCCTTCTGCTAGTTTTATAAGGAGACATAGGATGAAAAAGGTATAGAAGCTTAAATGTCCCAGATAAATTGTATTTCCTGTTAAAATGCAGTGAGAATCACTGAATTATTTTGCTAAAAGGTGCTGAAGACAGCTGTAAATGTTAAATACTGAACTGCTAATGCGCTGAAATTGAACAACTAAAATTAGCTTAAAGCAGAAAAAAGAGAGAAACCAGCATAACAGCAAGAATATGTATAAAAATGCTGAATGGAGCAGGGAAAAGCTACAGAGAGGACAAAAACATCTTAAATTTAAGAAAATATATTGAATGGAGACTCCTTAAGGGACATCTCAGGACTAGATGGCCAGCTTGACTTTAAATTAGCTTTCAGTATGGGTCAGGGAACACTTTCTGCTACTACCACACCAAATTTTAGTTCAAAATGTTGATGAGTTGAAGCAAAGAAACCAAAAGGAGCACAAAAAAAGAAAAACAAATAGCTACGATTAGATGAAAGTACTGTAAAAGACTTCAAATTAGTAGAAAGAAACTAAAACTAACAGAAACAGGTTGTAAAAGCCAGAGAGAAGCTGAAATGTGTGTAAATAGCACAAAAAGAACAAAAATAGTGAAAAAAGAGAAAGTAGAAAAAAGCTGAAATGTTTAGAATAAAATTGGAAAAAGCTAAAGGAAGCTGAAACTAGCTGAAAAAAACTGAAAAAGTAAACAACAAAGCCAGAACAAAAACTGAAATAAGCAGAAAAAGGTGACACCCAGCACAAAAGATTTGACGGACCTCGGCAGCTTTTTTTTCTCAAAAACATCTAAATTCTACAAATGTCAATGGAATAACCTGAAGGAGTTGAGTGATACATGAGTTTTTGAAAAAGAACAATAATTGAAAAAAACAAGTTATCCCACATGCCAAAAAAAGGCACAAAACAACAATAAATGAATTTCAATAGTTTTTACAGATTTGAAAACAGTCTTTATTCTTTCTCCCTATTTTGAGTCTGAGTTCCAAACAATTAGATAACATTTGTTTTTGAAGCTGACAAGATTCTCCCCAATATTCTTTCATAAAATAAAGTTCACAGATTTGCCCCCAAAAAAAATACTCAAAATCTAATTTAATATTTATTATCTATTTATTTAAAAAAATCTGTTTTACCCCTAACCTGGGTTGAAGTGAAATAAAACATTTTTTAAAATGTATTTGCGTTTCTAACTTACTTGTCAGAAGAAAAAAATGTTTCTTCCAGTTATTTAGGTCACTTTTGTTTTTGGCTGTGGTAACACTTGGATTTAGCACCTGTCATTCTACCCTGCTCACCTATGAGTAAAAAAAAAACTTATACCTTTGTGTTACCTCAAACTAAAAAACATCTTTTAGCCTCAGTGTTTCTCTGCAGCTCTTAATATCAGTCTACAACTCCAGAAATAATGATGAAACCATATGGAAATAAATGGTGCATTTTCTCACATCATTCAGCCAAACTTTTCAAATAATACCTCTCAGTAGAAACTGACATTTGTGTATCCTGCATTTTTTCTTGCAGAGAAGGTGGGACTTGTCAGCTAGTTAGTGAAAGCAAAATAAAGTTCTAACTTTTTTGCAGTCTTTCTTGCAACACAAAAACAAACAACTGGGGGGGAAAGAAGATAATTTAAGGCTTATGTTTGAAAAACACCTAAAACTTGACAAACCCGACCAGCAGTAAAGCATAAACTACAGCATGATTCTTGACTATTACTCTGGGTATGGTTATATCTAACTGTGGCACATTGTTGTTCCAGCTTAAAATATTTGGGCAAAGGACCATTTATTTGCTTTTAATGCTGTTTGGTCAGAGATAGGGGTGCAAATAAGACAGTTAAGAATCAGTTTGGTTTGTGAGTTGTCAGATTACTGTCCACTCACACATACAGTATGTTAAAAATGTACTTCAGTGCTTAATGACTTTAAATTGTGCACAGTTTTGCTTTTGTGCAAGTCTGGTGGAATTGACGGTCTCACACGTTCCAAAAACATCTGCAACTTCTTTGTTATGAAGGGCGTGGTGGTTCTTTACATAACATCACAGAGGACATCACAGAGCTGCCGCTTTTATTTTTAAAAAGAGGCGTAGTCAGATTCATATTTTTCAACCTTACCTAGGCAGTTCTTATATCTCTAACCTAACACACATACACAGCAAAAACCAGAGTGTTAAAATTTCAGTGTTAAATTTTTGGGTGTTGATTTAACACACCCTAGTGTTAATTTAACACTTTCTGACTAAACTGACACCCAATGTTGGTGTTAATTCACAGTGTTACTTTCCTCGGTGTTGTATTAACACTAGACAGTGTTAAATAAGCTCCGCCCACTGTTAAGTCTTATATAACACTTACCAGTGTTGTTATATAAACACCATGCAGTGTTGAAACAAGTATTCTGAAAAGCCCCGCCCTCTTCCACCTCATGTCAGATAGACCAGTATTTTCTCAGCAAGGAATGCTGGGTAATCTTGTAGAAATGATGTGTTTTCATGTTTATGACTATTAAAGAAGTTTATGAGAGTAAAAATTAGTACTTCTAGTTAGTTGTCTTGTTCAGGTTAGTTAGTTTTTCATGTTTAAGTTTGTGTTATTGGACATAAATCGACACCATGAGTGAGAGGCATGTCCTGGTGTGTGAAGGGTGACTCCATTACACTTTGATGTTGACTATAGAGCAGTGTTAATGCAACACTTCAAAGAGTTTGATAGAAACTCTGAGTGTTAAATGTACACTCTCAGTTCAATGGTGTATCGACACTTTGTGGTGTCTGTTAACCTTTCTAACCCCACAATTTCATTTGTTAATAATAATAATATTATTTATAATACACTGGTGTTACTTCTAATGCTATTTTAACACTGTTAAAATGTTAATGTAACACCCAATTTTGTTGAATATTAAACACTGGTTGGGGTTAAATTAACAACAAAATGGGTGTTAAAATTTAACACTGTCACAAATGTTATTATAACACCAGCAAGTGTGGACACATATAGACACTTTACTGGTGTTAAAATTAGCACTATGGGTGTTAAATTGACACTGGCATTTTTGCTGTGTACATACACATAAGTACTAAACTTCATCAGACACTGGCTGAAAGTAGAATCCAAGTGCAGCTGAATACAAAAATTTGTTTTAATGTAAAATTTGCATGGAGAAGATTGGATCAGAGAGGAGGTTAACTCAGATCTCCCAGTCGTGTGTAACATTTTCACTTGGTAACTGTGAAGCTCTTTCCCCTTTTAAAAATGTATGCAGCTGCCTGAGGACTTTATTCTTCTAATAACTTATTTTCTTGCCTGCAAGAACAGAAAAAAATGCTAATATTGTAACTCAGGGCACTAATCAATAGATTAAGTTTCAAGTCAGTGCTGTTGATAAAGTTTGACAGCTACTTCTTAGATTGTTTTTGTTGGGTTTCTATAGAATATAGATTACTATCTGCTGTATTGCCAGAGGTTGGAAAACAGGCAGCCATTCTTAGCTCTATTCTATCAGTGTAAACTGTGCCATCTAGCACGTTAAAATTAAGTTTACCTAACACTTTTAGTCAGAAGAAAATAAGTGCAACTGTGATGATAATACTGCAACAGTTGTGCACTGTTAGAAAAAAACGGTATGAAACACATGAAGACATCAAACCACTCTGAAGATGTTTAATAAAAATGAACTGTGAGCGTAAGTTTTAATTCACTGTAAGATCAGATACCTGAGGTGAGTGGGTGTTTTGATTTATTGAGGTCAGAGGAGCCAAGGATAAATTGTGAGCTCAAATTTAGAAACCCTTCCTTTATCTGCGTACAACAGTGGGTGTCTTTGCATGGTTTTTGTGTACATGCTGTGCTTGTCATGATGACTGTGGGGATTTTTTTTCTTCCTCTTCTGGTTCGCCCACAGTTTCAGAATGGTTTCCCTACAGTTTATTGCCATCATTTGTTATTGTTATGTCTTGCTGTCACATCTGTTCGTGTGATGCAAGTTTTGTTTATCCCAGCCCTACACCAGGCCTTTATGGGGCTTTTCATTGGCACCGAGCTTACCCACATGTATTTTTCAGTGGAAGTTGCTTTTTCGAAGAGCTACAGAGGCTAAATTGAATTGGTGATTGATTTGCACAAGTGTGTATAAAAGAGGTCTTTCTTACTCTAATCTCCTCCAAATCTTGAGGTCGACACCAAAAGCTAGTCTCACGCTCCTGAACAGAGGTAGAAGCTTCTTTAACCTCGGTCCCTTGCTGCCTTTTTCCGTGACTAAAACAAGGTTTCATTGTTCTGCTGAGAGGACGGCTGTAACAGACCTCTTCTCTCACAGTGGCTCCATCGATAAAACCTGAAACTCAATCCAACCTTTGCCTTTGAAAGAGTGAGCATTTGTCCTTTGCCAGTGGGAAAATAGATGCAGCTAAATGTGGGTCAGGAAAAGGGCGGAAAAGCCCGGTGTGTAAAACATACAACAGTGATAAATGTGCTTATGATCAGGGAGCAAAGTGTTACTTTAAAACCAAGGTGATCCTTGAAGGATTTAAACCAGGAGTTATTTTTTCATTTTTTTATTACAAATCTATTTTTGCCTTACACCATTCTTTAGTGGAGCTTTGCAAGGTATTTCTGAATAGTTTCTGTCAACCATCAGCACTCTCGCAGTTTTGACAATTGTTGACACCCCAATAAAATATTTTACTGCAAAATGATTTACAGCCCCTGTAACATGAAACCCAACACCAACCTATTCATGTAGCTGTCTGATGGAAACACAACGGGGTTTAAGCCTCAACGTAGCATTTACTTAAACCGCATCATTACTTATGTACTATTTGAGATGGTTGCGCAATTATTTGTCCCTTGCTTTAAAACAACCCCATCTAGTTTTCCAGACTATTTAAAGGAACAGTACACAAATTGAATTACTGTATTACCTGATTGCGCACCAGTTCCTCGTTCTGTACCGTCTGCAACAACCCCGCTCCGGTTAGCCACATTAGGTACATTTACCACATCTGTGGTTGTAGCCAGACTTGATTCTGGGATCTCAAAACGGTTTGCTGTTGTGGTCTTGTTTATCTGTGGTGTTGTGGTAGTTGGTCCTGCTGTGCTTGGTGCTGCTGTGGTTGGTCCTGCTGTGCTTGGTGCTGCTGTGGTTGGTCCTGCAGTGTTTGGTGCTACAGTGGTTGGTCCTGCTGTGCTTGGTGCTGCTGTGGTTGGTCCTGCTGTGCTTGGTCTTGCTATGGTTGATCTTGTGGTGGTTGGTGCTGCTGTGCTGGTAGATCCTGTAGAGTTTGCTAATCTTTTGTCTGAATCTAGTGTTGTTGTAGGCTGTTTTGTGGTACCAGTCTCTGGAGCCAATGTCGTTGACTCTAATGCAGTGTTGTTAGAGAGATCTCGTGTGTTGGTGGAGTTCTCTGCGGTCATGGTAGAACTAAACTCCTCTTCAGCTTCTGTCATGTTGGTTTGACTTGAATTTGTGGATTCTGTTGATGCATTGGCTGGAGGGATGGCAGCCTGTGTTCCATTTTCACTCCTAAACAGGTTTGCTACATTCTCCTCTTCTTCAGTGTTTTCTGCCATAAATCCGGATGGAATCCCTCCACTGTTGTCATTCCCAAACTCCGAGGTTTCCAACCCAGAATTAAACTCACTTTGTTCAGAATTTCCATTTTCACCGGTGTTTATGAATGGTTTGCGGAGCCAACTTTTATCAATTGTGCGTCCAGGGGAGTCAGTTGTCGTTTGAAGTGATGCTAAATGAAGCGCTTGAAAAAGCAGAAGGAAGCATGCCGTGATTTTCAAAGTTTTCATTTTTCCCGTTAGGTTCACTCTGAAACACAAGAAAACAAATAACAAATTTTGGGGGTCACATGCATCATTTTTGAAATTAAATTACAGTATTTAAAAAGTGAGAGCTCAAACATTCTACCACACTCGTTTCTTACAAAAATTGATACCATCTGTATATATAGTCTTAAGTAGTTGAATCTATTTTTTCTTAGCAAAAACCAATGTAGTTGTGTGTTTTAAAGTTACATTGGGTGTACTGAAATTACTTTTTGATCCACCAGTGTGGGTCAAATCAAAGGAATCTGAAAACTGTATAACTGTAAAGGGCATGCCTGTGTATGACTCCCGTGGGACAGATGAGACCTTGACACTGTCACAAGAAGTGCCTCTTTGCAGTTCAAAGAGGTGTCAAGCAGTGTTGAAACACTTCTTTGAAGTGTCAAGAGGGAATATTTTGAAATAGCTACAGAACGAATTAGCAATTATTTTTATGTCTCTTCAATGGCATAGACAATGAGCTTCAGGTTGTCGGCTCGTCCCGCCTTAGTTTGTGAATTTGAAATCTTTGGAAAGCCTTGAAGGTGTTTCTTTAACTTTGGCAAAAATGTTTACTTGGATTTGAGGATGCAGTCGTTAGAAGCTGGTGACTCAAGGTCACTGTGAGCATAAATAAAGTTTTGTAATAAATGAAAAATTGTGACATTTTGTCCTTATTTGATAAGGCAAAATAAATTGTCTTTTAAAAGTTTATGTATCCTTCATAATCCTGTTACAGAACAATTGTACAACAACATAACTCAGAAACATAAAGATTTAAGCTACAATTGGGGTGGTAAGTGCACATATACTTTCTACTTTTGTTTGTCAGTATGTCAAATCTTAATCATTAATTTAATATTAGCTTTAAGTTGTACTTCTTACATTTGGCCCTATTTAAATGACAGTAATCTGCAGTAATCAACAGTTTTATCATGACTTTTGTTTGTGAATGTGATAAAGACACAAGGATGGAGATATCCTGAGTTGCTAAAAATCTATTTTTTCCTCAATTTTCAAACGCATCACTCAAAGACTCAGTGCAACAAAACATTCTGCTTGCTCCTGTTTTCTGAAAGAAAAGAGAAAAAAATGCTGTCTGCTTTGATAGTGCAGGTCAGCAGCACTGACACCAAGTCATATTGGAAATCCTTGAAGAGCTGATCTTGTCCCACCTACCGACGATCAAAGATCCTCTCGTTTGATAGTTAACATCTCCAGGATCATGACATTCTGAGCTGCAACATCAGGAGTTTGTCTGGGAGTTTCTATGCAATATTGCCTGCAGTGTTATCCAGATCAAGAAAGTCGCAACACAATCTCAAGAGAGATATGTGACTTATTGACAGGGGTGAATTAACACAAATGCTCTGTGAGCTATGTGTTTTCCCCTCGGCATAACTCCTACATACAAATGACAGCAGCTCCCTGCAGGGCATGCTTGCTGTGAATCTCTTTGTTGATCAACTGCTTTGTTCCTTCTCACGGTCTGTGTGGAAGGCTCCGTGTACAGTATGTGAGGCTGGAAAGGAGGACATGCAAATCTGGGGATTTTATTTTTAGCGTAACCTGTTATACCTGTACCAAGTTTTCATTTTAGCTAATGGTACCAATACCTAGAAATACAATGAGTCTGTTAAAACTGATTGACGCCTACCAATCAGCCAAAAAATGTTAATATATGGGCTGTTCCCCAACAAGCTTGTTTGTAATTCACAAGCATTTCATGCCTATTTTTCTTTTCCTGTACTTTGAAAAATAGATGGAAAAAGCTGTGGGTGGTTGCTGGTGCCTGCCTGCTGTGCGAGTGCTGGATCAATCAAACTATTCACATCTGCCTATCATTTAGAAAAATGGTTTAGTCAACCAATAAATCCACCTAGGGCAGAAAAAACTGTTGGTGGTTTACAATCCAGGCGATGGTGTTTCATGTCAATCTTTCTAAACCAAATGAGCCAAATTCAGGTAAACATGAAACACAATTAAAAACAAGAGTGTCTCATGGCGACTCGGACAGACTTGAAATGGAGCATTTACACTTCTTTTTCTGCCTTCGTCTTTTTGCATTTCTGATGAAACTCTTTTATTAGTAAATTAAGCTAAAGGTAAAATCAAATAGTATTTGTGGATGCGGTTCCTAATGTTTTCACTTGAATCGCAGAAGCACGAAGTCCAGTTGTTTAAGGTTAAATTGGTAAGACAGATTTGCTCTCAAACAAATCCCAGAGTATTTCAAGACATCTTAAAGTCATTTGAATGTAGTTCTAGGCCTCGCCAACTTGTCTCAAAGGCATGAAAACTGTATTTTGACTCCTGCCCTCTGACAGAGAACATCTTAGGCAAATGTTTGGGTCTAAAAGCCATTTAGACATTAAAAATAAATTGATAAAAAATGGTCCAAATCTGCCTATGTTGCAAATATGGACTCCAGAAGATTAAATCAAAAATGAGGGGGTTGCCAGGGTGGGTATGATGTGGACGGAGGGAAAGTGAGGGAACGCAAACAAAAATAAAATCTCCATATGTCCCCTCCTGGGCTCTGTACAATTTTGTTTTAATATACAATTCAGCCTGAAGTTTTATACATATTGTTTGTATCTATATATGTGCATTTTGTTTTTATCCCCTCCTTAAAACCTGTATTTTGACTTCTCTTAATTTGATGTGACCACTCTGAAAAAGTAACTTAATATTTAGATGACTAAAAATAATTGTATACGGAACAAGGAAGACAGCTGTTTAAAAGTTGAACTGTGCCAAAGGCATTTAAAATTTAAAATGAAACCAGAGGAACATGTTCTACAGGTTTGTTATGAAATGTGTTTTGTAAAATAATATATCATCTGTGAAAACAATCCTGATTGTTCAAACATCAGATTGGTGGCAACGACTTAAAACCTTGTCTCCAGAAATCTCACAGGTCACCTGAAACGGCTCAGACTGTTCAAAGACAAATGTTCTCAATATTTTGGACTTGTGCTGCCCACATATGTGGGTTGTTTAATCCAAGCCAGTGTCACTTCCTGTCCTTCATATTATTCCCACATCCTCCCACACTGCTGCTCTGAGAGTGTATTTGTCCGTGGGTGTCTTTCCAACCAGCCTTTGAGAGGCAGCAGGTTGAGAAGACAGGAAGACATGTTTACCTCTGACCCATCACACTCCGAGACGCCTTCTGTTGAAGCGAGTTCCCACTCTGCTGCTCTGTCAGAGTCTGTACCAGCTATCGCTTCAGCAGTCCTGTCAGCCTTAACTTCCCCGAGATCCAGTCCCCCGTAAACAAAGGAACACACATACACAGAAAAGAAACACTACACCCTGAAAACACCTTTCGACCCACATACAGACACACAAACATGGTAATTAGCTGACATTTAAGCTGTTCACTGTTGTTATCAGCTCTTCACTGACTCTAATTTACATAGCATTTATATTAATACAACTCTAATAGCTGTGTTATACAACGTGTTGAGTCTCCGGCAGTATATTTCCTGCTCTGTCCATGACAAATACATGATCAGATAAACAATCAGTGGGGTCACGCTACAAACTAAGCAGTCCATCGGAACATGGAACAAACCACATCTCATAACTAATTAATAATAAGAAAACATTGATACATTTAAAGTGGTTGCTATGTTTACCTTGGATCTCTGAGTTTAATTTATGGATCGACATGGCAATTTAGTTTGATTTGTTCCAAAGTCTCATCCTACATTTAATCCCTCTGTGGTGTTTTACTTTTTGAATTTCCACTCTTGCAAATTTAACAGTAGCTTTTATCTTTTCAATTTTATATTAGACCCTGGTTCATGTTTGTTACTGGATAAAATCTGAAATCACTCTGTAGCAGCGAATTCTTACCTTGATCTTTGGTTGTGTCAGATGAGAACAGGTGCACAGACAACTAACTCTCTTCGCTGACCTGCCAACGTCTAACAGTGAATCAGCAGTTGCCCTGGAGAGTCAAACAGGGAAACGGAGGGAGGAGGGCTCAACAGAGTGACTTTCTCAACCTGCTCAACCTGCTTCTGCACCTGCCAGCACAGCAACACGCCCTGAACTGCATCCGCCGGGTGCTGTGAAAAGGCCAAAGAGAGCAGGGATGGCAAAGAGGAAAAGAAGAGATTTCTAAAGTTTGATTTAGTTTGTAATTATACCATGTTGCCATCTACATAGGTTCAAAATGTCAGTCTTCAGTTGCCAAGTTAGGTCTATAAATTCCCTCGGTGGGCGGAGCCATTTGCCACCCGTCCCTCTGTGCCTCTTTCTTTTCTTTTCACCGAGGAACTGGAGAGGACTGCTGTCGTCATGGCAACAAAAAAAGGAGCCTGACGAGCTCAGGTTTCATCCCCGCCTTTGTCTCTTGTCTTCATCAGGCTTCCACGTGCGACTTTGTGAACTCTCAGGTAGAGTGCGTCAAATGAGCCGGGATTGTTTGTCTCTCATTCCTCAGTCAAGTGAGTCACGCAGCGATTGAATTCATTTGAGCAGGCGAGTGAGGCAGATAAAGTGGCACTCAGAGCTGGCGTGCTTTGAGTTAAGAACAAGGTCTGAATGTGCTGTTTTGTTAATGAAACCTACGTGTACACGTTTCAATTTAAAAGTTAGACAGCAATTCTCTGAAAACCCTGAACCCACTCCATGTAACCATGATTGTGTTTTGACACAGATACTTGTTACAAGTTCAATTTGGCGCCCACAGCTTGCGTACAGAACTTTTCTTTGTGAAATTTGTCAAGGATTGCTTTCTGTTTTTTAATTTTTCCACAGGCAGATTGAGCTTAAAGAGTCTTACAGTTCAAAATCAAATAAAATACACTTTAGATGATTTATTTATTTAATTTGGCGTGTTTGTGTATTTTTATCAATTACCATTCACAATGTATTTTAACGATTGTTTTCCTCGATTATTAGCATTAAATAAAAAGAAAACGGTATAATGTGACTTTCTCACGGAGGTTTGGCTCTCGAGGAAGTTTCTCTGACAATTAGTGGGAGAATGGCATCACAGGGGAGTGTCTCAAAAGTTTTCGTAATTTTTCAAACAGGCAACTTGCACCAGGCAGAGGTAGGCAACCAAAAAAATGTGCATGGAAACCCAAAAATAAGCTGTGATTTTAAAATGATCTGTTGCTCAAAATGCAGCCACATGGCTTTGATTGTAAAGAGGATTCAGTGAGAATCAATAAAATTCAATAATTTCCTAACTTTTTGTTTTGGTTAATGTTAGCTGATAATGCATGAAAGGAGTAAGGAAATAACTTTTTTTTACTTGAGTTTTTAGATGTTAACAGAATGTATTGGTTTGTTTAAATTAAAATAATAATGCTGAGTGTTAAAGGTAGTTTCACTAGGCTGTGACAGTTGGTGAATATTTAGTAAATAAAAAAAATGTGGGGAAAAAATGCATTTTTGATTGTGATCAAACTGAACTTTTATGTTAGTGGTCTGTATGCTTTGTGGCTGTTTTTTGAATGGACAGCTTTTGTAAATTTGTCATTTTAGGTGTAAAACTGTATTCTTGGTCCTGCACATTATTTTATTTTTCATCTCCACTCCACCTACATTGTAACCACCTCAGCTTGTTTTATGCCTACATTGGCAGCTGCATAAGATTTAAACTACTGAAGAACTCTTTTGAAATACATATAGGCTGTTTAACAGTTATTTAGAATTAGTGTGTGGATTCTCTTCTGTCCAAAAAAAAAGAGATCCCATGCTTTAGCTGTTGCGCACTTGAGTACGCACTTGTAGTCGCTTATGTTGACTCTGACTATTTTGTAAGAAAGGTTAAATTAAATGAATTTATGTGGCACCAAGTCACAATGAACTACATTATAACAGCTGATTAGTAAAAATTATTAATCCAAGGAAGCCAGCAGATTGTGTTGAATCTTCACTTTATTGCAGTCTCCCATCCTGAACAGCCCATCTGCAAGAGTGGAAAGGAAAAACTCCCTTTTAATAGGAGGAAACCTCCAGCAGATCCAGGCTCAGGATGAGTGACCATCTGCCTCGACCGGCTAGGTTTGACAAGAAAAAAGAGACAGACAAACACAGAATGACCGGTCCAGGTGTCATTTTCTATTGAAAGACAAATACATTAAAAATATAAATATTTACAAATATAAACATTCAGAGTAGAGCAAATAAAGACAAAGTGAGGAATTGTGGTCAGTTTGTCCTCCAGCTCAGGAACCAATGTTTAAAAAGGAAAGACTTAAGTCTTGTCTTAAAAGTAGACATCAGCCTCACAAACAGAAATTGGACGTTAGTTCTACAAGAGATGAGCTTGATATGTTGAAGCAGAGAAGATTTAAACATTTGAAACTCTGCGTGACTCATGAGGAAGGTTTGAACCATCATCAGCCGACATTCTGGAGACCTCTGAGACGTTCATCATAAAGGCTGTTTGTCAGCTAATCACAGCCTAATAAGATACCACCTTTAAAAATGTCCAAGTGGGTCAAAATGCCCAACAGAGGAAGGAAAAAAAACATACATTTTATCCATAAAGCCACCCTGTCTCACATAGTTATACTTCCTGAACCGTCCAGACTTCAAGCCTCTGTGGTAAAAATATAACCAGATGACAGTTTTTTGAACGAGTGTTTTGAAAGCGTCTTTATTTGGAGCTGTTGATAAAGTGCCATAAATGAGGTTTAACAGTGGCTTAGACGCTAAGCACACAGAGTTCTTTCACAGACAGCTTGTTACTGGCACCTTACGCAGCCTGACAGCATTTGAAGCAGCCTCGTAGGAGAAGTGAATAATAGAAAAAAATTTAAATTTTGAAGAAGGAATAAATAGGCTTTAGGCTTCAAAACAGAAGTATTTGAAAGCCATAAAAAATCATACAGGCAACATTATGACAAACTTCACAAACAACATTGTGTATTAATAAATCACCAGCTGTGTGACAAATATGACAGCCTGTTTTGCCTTTGTCTTTATTTTGTTTAGTTCTTTTTCTCTGTGGCAGTTTAAAAAAAAACAAAAACAACAGCAGAGTAGGAAAAGTCAAAACAGAATCACATGTTTTAAGGACAAAATTGCAAATTAACACACAAGTTTTTAATATTTAATATTAATATCATAGAGAAAATTATATATATGTTTTTTATAAGGACAGTGTTTTTGTGCGTCATCTGAAGATAACTGGAGCAAAAAATGGAGCTATTAAAACCTTCTCAGAGAATGGTGTTACAAATAACAGAATTAGTGGAGGCTGAATTATTATCTGATGCTTTTGAGAAACACTATATACAGCAGAGTTTTATGGGAAAAAAATATACGCAAGAAAAACAAATCATTTTGTTTGTGGACACGGACAATAGACTTCCAAAGCAAAGTGGGTTTGTGAATGTATTTTAATCAGAAGTTTGTTTCATGGCTGACCCACATTTTATAGATGGTGCAGGATTCATCACTATGCTAATGAGATTCTAAAAACACTACATTTACTGAAGAACATCTATTTTTCATCATTATTATTTATTATTATTTTGTTTCATATGCTAAAAACTAACTGAATTGCAATATAAATGCAATTGTCTGAAAAACTGAGGTATTAACAGTGATTGTTGCGTGCTTCTCATGGAGGAGCTCATCAGTTTGACCTGAAATGTGTGAGGCTTCGCCACTGGACCACAGATTTCACACTGTCTGGACTTTACAACAACCTGTCGAGCATGACCCCGCTAGGAGCGAGGGGAAGGAAAATCAACACAAAAACAGTTCCTCAGACCTGTAGATACACTAACTGGGCATTTTTCAAGTCAGCCAGGAAATCTGGAAAACACACAACAAAACTGAACGGTGGGGAGGGAAGAAAGCACAAAATAATTGTTGTTCTATATGTTGCTGGAGTATCAGAGAAACACCGAAGGATTTCCTTCAAGCGCAGCAATCCTGGCGCATTTCAAACCAAAAGGACCTATAGACAGTCGTCGTTTCATCCTGAGGATGAAACATCTAAACACAAACTCTGGTGTTCACGGTTGAGTGCAGAGAGGAAGAGGAATGTTAAGACCTCTACATAAACCACAGATGCATGGTTCAACACAGGAGAGCCAACTCCTCTGAACAAAACTGCTCACTCAGATCTGAAGGACAAGGGAGCAGTGACGTGCGGTGAGGTTCATGGATGGTGAGGCACTCAGTTCATCAGAATCAGATTTACAAATATATGAAT
>JARVJO010000164.1:26775744-26786117 GCA_031762555.1 Cynodonichthys magdalenae | reverse complement strand
CATAAAAAAATGACATTGTAGAAGAGCGTTGTTCAAAAATGGAAGTCTGAATAGTAGCAGGAACTCACTTGGATATCTTTAAAAGCTTTATTCTTGTTTCTGACTCCAATCAGCTTCACAGCTGCAGTACAGACAGGCTATGGCCTGGCCCATACTAGATAAACACAACAATCCCTCTCAGCAGCCCAGCTGTCCCAAACTGATCTAACAGAGACTGTAAAACTAAAACTTGTTTTTTTTTTTGCCACTTCAGTAAAAAACATAAATAAAATTCTTCATCATTAGTGACAATTTTTTCCCCAATAGAAGAAAAAAATTATAAAAGTGAAAGTGACCCAGCCGCCAACAGCGCAAGGAGGCACCGAGAATGAATCCCCACGCCTACAGAGGAGCCAACCAGCCGACCCAGCCCAACCCCTGTGACAGTTGGGGGGGCAGCCCTGCCAAACAGCACCAGGCTCACCAGGCTCCAGTAACCCATAGGGGTAACCAGAACCAGGCCTGACCAATGATGCCCGGCCGCCACCGAAGGCCATTTACACAGTCCCCACCCCAGAAGAAATGCTACACCCACCCCAACATTCGGACAACTCTCAGAACATATAGCACACTAGACAAAACTAAAACTTCTACCTATATCATAATAATTCAACCTTTTAACCTCTTCAGGCTCTTCCTGGTTCCACCCCTGAAGGTGATAAGTTTTACATCAGACGTAACCAGCTTTTGTTGATGCTAAAGAGAAAACATGTGATAACACTCACCGACTCTCATCCTCTGCTTTAAACTTAAGGCTGCAAAGATCAGAAAATGCAAAAACGCAAAACTAGAACCAACATTCAGTTGATCATTTACAAAATTTCCTTTAACATTATAGCAGTGATCTGACCTAATCACATGACTTGGTTCTCATACAAAAAGTCCTGTCAAATTAAGATTTAAAAACATTATGTGTCTGTTTATGCTGTGCAAGGCTTGTAAAAAAAACAGGAACTAAGCAGTTGCTGTTCTTGTTCTGAGAAACTCAACTCATGATTTCTCAGAACAGAAGGCACTGACTATCCTATTCCTTTCTAAAAATACAACAGTTTAATTACAGTGGTATAATCACACTATGAAAAAGTGATTGCACATTGATTATAAGGACATTTTTAAAAAGATGTCAACAAAATGTCAACAATAATATTTGTGAAGTGCGTTTAAAAGGGACATACCATGCAAAATCCACAAGTCTTCAGTTGTTGACATTTTTTTATTAATTTGTAAATAAAACTTTTCTGCGCTGCTATACAGTGATAAACCCCTCTATCAAACTAGAATGGAGCACCCTGGAAGCTGGAGGGGGGCGTTGTGTGAGGCGCCTCATTTAGATTTAAAGAGACAGCCTCAAAATGAGTTGATCTGAGACTCACCTTAGAAAAGGGGTGAAAGAGGGGCTTGTAGAGTTACAATAAGGAGGAATTCAGACCAAAGCATTGCAGTTCCACTTTAAATAGACCCAAACTGAATATTTAAATGTGAAAAAGTATAGGATTTAAAAGCATGATATGTCTCCTTTAAGAATCAATAAAAATATATGTTATAATTACTTTTAAACTTGGAGTTGTGGAAATATGTAATAGGATTAGACAGTTGCAATGATGTTTCACCATGAGACTCATTTTCCTACTTATTTTGTTGTTTAAAATTGTCTTGAATTTGAACAGCTTCCCCCTTGGGCTAAATTGAGCACATAATATAAAAATACAAAAAATAAAGCACCTAATCCATCACAGCTCATTTGTTAAATCCTAATTACCACAAGAAATAGATTATTTTTTAACTAATATTTTTATTTATCTGGAACGAATGATGTACAAAGCATTAAAAAACATCAAAGTTAACATTAGTTTATAATAAGTGGCACTTAAAGGCTGGTGTGTTTCACTGGAAAATATCTGGCTCATCTTGCAGATCCATATTAAAATCTCATATATTCACAATGTCCAACATATCTCATAAAGCCTTGAAAATCAATATAATGAAAGGTCTTTTCCTTTAGGATTATTGCTATTATTAAATCTTGTGTTTCCATCATTCATATGTTTGGATCATTCATACGCCAAAGCTCTGTAATAATATCAAAAGTAATAACTCTGTTCATGACTTCATACATGCATGTGTCATATGGCTTTTGCATAAATTCCTTTCAGCGTGAAATAATACATATCTATTTTTATTTTCTCATAGTATGTGGCTCCGTAGGGTTCTGCATTTCAGGGTAGACTAAAAGGGATCTGTATGTAAAAATATAATGATTTGATAACACACTAAATTAAAGGCCTTGCATTCCTTGAAGGATTGCATATTGCCCACTACCTCAGTTTTAAACTTGTTTTGTGTTAAGGAATTATAAATTTGTAATCATTATGGTCAAACATTGAAAATAAAGTTATGCATAATCCCACATAATTTTGAGGGCTGTCACACTCAGGGTATGTGTTGACTCCTGACTACAACCACAAAACACAGTTTTAGCTCAATAGCTGTAAAACTGATTTGCAGACATTTTTCTGTTGGCTAATGTAGAACTGTTATGGTGGTCCTCTTAAATTAGATTATCAGTAATACATACAGTGATTACTTTCTTTAAGTCTCACTAAATCCAACCAGTGTGTCACAAAATATTTTGCTGAAACACAAACAGGTTCAACTTCAAGAGATTGTACAAAAGTTTTAGGCAATTTGGACATCTCACCCTCAAAAATCCATAATTTTCACAAAAAATCCATATTAGTATTGTTTTTACATCCTACAGGATCTGAGATGCAAAATAAATTTGAAGCTGAGTTTTTGAAAACAAAAAAATACCTTGCCCTGTACACCTGCAGATTGGGGAAAAATCCATGTCATTTATGGACAATTCGCAAAACCAGACATGTATAGTAATGTAATTCAGTAATTCTTAGAATTAGTAGCACCTGGAGCATGAGCTGTGAATCACTCAGCCACACTAAATGTCAGCTTGTTATCTGCAAAATATTCTGAGTTTCAGCCATTTTTGTGTATTCTAAGGGCATTTGGCTGTAACGGCCAACTTAAACCGGGTCGACTCCAACAGTAAACCGGTTGCAGGTGTTCATCCAATGATTGCTTCCTGAACTCCCATTAACATCTGTTTAGTGCTTCATGAGATATTTTGCTATCAGACAGATGTGCCCAGAGACAGACACTTTCAAAGACTCTATAGCCCCCGTCCACCTTTCAGCAGAGGGTGAGAAAATGGACAAAATGTGGCAAGGGGAGTATTTCCTTTTTCTCAAAGTCAAGACAGCAGCAACAAAAGCTGTGCAGATAAGACCAGAAGGTTTACAAGCTTTAAAATCAAATGAATATGAAGTGTGCTGCTCATTCAGCAACTCTTTAAGAACCCAGAGATATAAAATCCCAGCGGATTACTGAAAGATGCTTACAGTGTTATCTTGTCTACAATCATCAGCAGGATGTGGATGTGGAGGAAAATAAGGCTGAATATATGGATATGGATGAGCTTGTTGAGAGCTCTGAGGCCACTTTGGCTTCACCAGAGAGACGCAGTTATAAAAGCGGCTGTAAAGAGAACACATAATGGGCCGAATGCTAGGATGGGCCTGCACTTATCTGAAGCTTCTGACGCATTCTTTAAGCCATTATTACTGAGCTCTAGATTACGCTCTCTGATTAGACAGAAAAGAGAGACCATGCTGCTTCTATTTCTGTGTTCAAATTATGGATGTTTATTATCTGCAAAGGAAAGGCATAAAAGTGGGCTGTAATGATTTTGCCTGTGTCTGTCTGTTATCAAAATAAGTGGTGAACCACTGGATGGGTTTGGATGAAACTCGCAGGAAATAGTCATTGGTTAAACGTCTACAACTGATTAACTTTTGAAGTTAACCAGATTCCAGATGGCCGCCACAGCCCACATGACCTTTGAAAACACAAATGGGTATACCTTGTTCAGTTTAGCATGAATTGAGCTCAAAGTTGGCATGGTAGTAGCTGAGAGTCATCACCAACACATACTATGAGCAGTAACTGATTGCGGAGGGTCTTCATTTAAAACTCTGTCATTAACTATTAGCATCAATACTGCCTGTCTTTTAGCAAAATAACTCACAAACCACTGGACAGATTTTTTATAAAACTTCCATAAAATAATTACTGGACATGCATCTACAACTGATTACCTTTTGGAGTCAATCCAATTTGAAATAGCTGCCACTGCTAATCGACCATTGCAAACACAAAAACAGCTATAACTCAGTCAGTTTTATAAATATGAGCTATAATTTGGTGCAGTAGTTGAGTCATTTACAAGACTAATAAATAAAAACATAAGACACTAATTTCAAGTTTTGATCAAAACAAACACAGCTTTGTCAGTTTGCAATATCTTAGCTTAAGACTCTGTTGTGAAACAGGGATGCAGTATGCATTAATCATAGATACTGTATGTGCACGAAGCAAAGGTTTTATGCTTTTCCAATCCATTTCCGTTCAACATTATATTTTCACAATACTAATTTTGAGCCAAAGTTTCACATGACTTAAATCACTTTCATTTTTCAAGCAAGTCCTCTAAAATGAAGCTCTCAGATGCGCCTGTTGATCATTAGATTCGTCGACTGTTTTCCCCTGTTTGATTTTATGATCCCCTTGATCGGAGATTGCGTGGCTTCACTCTCAAGCAGAAACACTTTGCAATTCTTTGGAGGAGCATAATGAAAAAGCCAAACTGTGCGTGCTCTCACTTATTTCCTCAGCTGATCATAAAAAACGTGCATAATTTCTACGGCGTCTAATCCTGCGTGGCTTCCCACACAAGGTTTTAATGGTTCCTTACTCAGAGTTAGTGAGAATGAAATTTTCTGCAAACTGCCTCTCGAGGACAAATTTATCTGAGGTGGCAACATGTAGCTTAATTACAAATCATGCTTCTCATGACAGTGGAGTAGCAGCTGCCGGATGGTTGTTGCATATTGATGGATTCGGCTCCCAGGAGGTGTTCAGGATGCAACACAATCAGTGTGACACTCTAGATTTAACAAAGGCGGTCCTGGTTTTAAATAAAACCCGGAGCTTTAGGTTAGCTGAAAGTGGATGCTGGACGGTTGTTTTTCCCAGACACAGCCAGGATGTGACTTCATGTTGCTTTCTCTCCAGGCTTGATTAGAGTCCATATCCGACTGTTACATTGCTTTGAACTCACAAAAAGCAATAATGATACCCTCTTAAACCCAACAAAGAGCATGTGAATTATGTGTGCAAGAGACTGGGTGTACTTCTGCTGCACTAGGGAGGATGCTTCACTGTCAGAGTTGAATTATCTTCTTCAGGTTTGTGTCTGGCAGAAAACCAGCAAGGCCCAGAAGGCAGGAAGGAAAGCTGAATGGCTCTGCTTTGATATATTTTACATTTAACCCTTAGATACACACCTTTAGAAGGAGTTTGGATTTAGTTTTATTCCTATATACTCTGACACACGTCTGTCTCGTGGCCTTCATCGTGGACAGAGGCTCAAAAGGAGCTGGCAGCTTATTAAGTTTTTATTGTGAATAGCCAATAAAACCTTTATGATCCTATTTCAGCATTTCCCGGATCCGTTTTTTTTTTTTTCTCGTGACTATTTTTAACAGCGGGAAAGCAGCTACGCTTTCTTCCATTGTCAAGACCTTAATAAAAAATGCATCATGATCCTCTGCAAGTTTGAGGAGGAAGAGCACAATATCTGCAAACCACGAATAAAAAAGAAAAACATAAAAAAAAATCTTTAAATCCATAAAAAAACAATTTCTTTACAGTGTGTCCACTAACTTTATGGTATGCCAAGTGTTTCACTGTCTCCTTTGAAAGCACAAAGCTGACTAGTAAGTTTTATTGTGTTTGTTGAGAGGAGAGATGCTGTCACAAGAACAATTTGATTTATTAATGAACATTGAGCGATTTACTTTGAATGTTTCCAGGTATAAGCAGACATTTTAACTGGAATGTGACCAAAAAAACAGTGTTCACAGAGGTATATTTAAGTATATATTTAAGTAAAATATGCAATTTTTTTGATGGTTTCTCAGAGTCGTCAACCCATCTCAAGAGTCTACATGACACACTTCTTTGGTAGAAAACATCTGCTTCTAATGTTCAGGTCTAAAAATCATGTTGATAATAAATAATAACTTTTAAAAAGTTGTGAAATATGCCAATCCAGGTCATTCTCATTCCAAACTCATCACATATTGACGCTTGTCCAATGTTCCTTCTGCGTCTAGTTTTGACACGTTGGGTAACTTCTTCGAAAACAAGGAGGAGGAGCCCATTGTCATATTTTTGAAAAGTGTAGAAAATGCATGGCAACTAACCGTCTCAAACCTAAATTTCATTTCTATTAGCCCTAGACATCTTATCCCTGACCTTACTATCTACAATTAACCAGTAACCCTGATCCATAATAACCATTTTTTAAAAATTGTAGAAAATGCATGACAACTAACTGTCCCAAACCCTAAACTTAACTTCTATTACCCCTAGACATCCTATCCCTGACTTCACTACCTAAAATTAACCAGTAATTGTGATCCCTAATATTAACCAAGTACACCAACCCAAAGACGCTATGTGGCACGAACCCGGAAAAGCCCCATGCAGGGGGTTACCCGAAAACTGGGCACAGAGGGAACCTTGGACAAGCGTCAATATGTGACGAGTCAGAAGTGAGAATGTGCCAATTGTGAACACCAATATATTAAATCATAAATGTGAGAAAGGGCACATTCATGAAAGCAGTTTTGATGGCTGTGCACACAAAAATAGGCAGTGACATTTTTGGTCCTTGAAATGGACCCTTAAATCTCACTGGTTGGTTGATCACAAAATACTCAGAATTTAGTGAGACTAAAGTGGAAAAGTTTGTTTTGCATTTGGAGTTGCCAGTTAATAGTCCCAACCCAAATGAGATACTTCATTTAAAATTGTTATGTCCTTAATGACTAACCCCTTTTTAAATAGGGGGACCACCACCCCAGTCTGCCAATCCAGGAGAACTGCCCCGATGTCCATGCGATATTGTAGTCGTGTCAACCAATATAACCGCACAACTTCCAGAGCCTTAAGGAACTCCAGGCAAATCTCATCCACCCCTGGCGCCTTGCAACCAAGGGGCTTTTTAACCACCTCAGTGACCTCAGCACCAGAGATGGGAGAGTCCGACCCAGGGTCCTCATGCTCTTCTTCCTCATTGGAAGATGTCCTGGTAGGATTGAGGAGGTCTTTGAAGTATACTGCCTACTGACTGAGGTCAGCAGTGCACCATTCCCACTTTGAATAGTGTTGGTGGCGAACCGCTTTCCCCCCCTTAGACGCCGGATTGTGGACCAGAATCACCTTGAAGCTGTACGGAAGTCTTTTTCCATGGCCTCTCCAAACTCCTCCCACACCAGAGTTTTTGCCTCAGCAACCAACCGAGCTGCAATCCGCTTGGACTGTCGGTACCAGTTAGCTGCTGCCAGAATACAACAGGCTGAAAAGACCCAATAGGCCTACTCTGAGTCAATGTCCCCCACCTCTCCCAGAACATGTTCAAAGTTCTCCTGGAGGTGTGAGTTGAAGGGCCATCTGATAGGAGACTCTGCCAGAGATTCCCAGCAGACCCTCACCATACTTTTGCGTCTTTCAAGTCTGACTGGCATCCTCACCCACTATCAGAGCCAACTAATTCCAAATCCATTCATGGTTTGTCAAGTCTTGATTTCAAATTTGATCTGATCCAGTACTACTTTGCTTTAAATGTCATAATTCTTTAAAATAAGTTTAAAGGTATTTTTCATTTAGTTTTATTGTTCATAAAAGCCCTATTTAAATGTATCTACAATAATCTCAGTGGTGCTTTTAATTTTCCACAAGATTCATTAGTCAAATGTCTGCCATTTTATGCTATATGACTTCATTATGTGTTAATTAATGTTTAAACGTGAATAATAGTCGAATCACAGCCACTTACCCAGAGAGTTCTTCTTAATTTAAGAATCAATTAAAAGATTTTCCGATAGTAAAACGGTGCCCTTTATGATAACTTCATTTTTACCCTCTAATACACTCCAACAGTGTAAAGGTTCTGTAAGTGTGTTGTGGTATGATCTGGACTAATATCTGAAAGAAATAAAATGGACAAAAGAGATGGACAGTTTTCTGGTTGAAATACTTTTTATGTGAGTTCATTTTTTTTATATAATTATGCATCTTTTAGTGGAGAATAATGTCGGTTTGTGTGTTTTAGTAGACGTGATGTGAGGCCAACTTGTAATTTTTTCACTTCACTACCCAGTGGTTGCACAGTTCCTGAATAAAAAGGATTTCACGACTGCAAAATATAAATCCACAAACCAGTGAGTGGCTTTATGGTGGATTTGTTCAGCTATTTAAATTACTCTATCTAATACAGTCCCCTGGAAATTAAGGATGTTTTCTTTTCCTATGACTGAAACATTTTTTTTAAAGTTCAATAATTTAGTATTATTAGTATTTGTATTTCTCTTCCGTTCTTATTCTTTTTTTTAACACTCTTTAATAAGTATATTGAGTTTTTACTGAAGCTTGACACAGATGTGAGATAATGCATGTAAAATGCATGCATGTTAGCAAAACTATGATGGAAATGAAAGTAAATGCTTGAAGGCTACATGTTAGACATACAATGGTGCATATTTGGCTGAGTTCACACTGCAGGTATTAATGCTTGTTTCTGATTTTTTATTTTTAATCAGATTTTTTTGCATGGTTGTTAACATTATATTTTAAATGCGACCTCCATCAGACTCCAGTGTGAACTGCTAATGGCACTGATGCAACCTGCATGCGCAGAAAATGATGTGACGTCACATTCAGCTAGCTGTCTGCAGAAGTAGACATGGATGCTACTTGTTAGCATTTCGATTGTAAAAAAAATGATCTGACATGCTTGTTTAGTTCAGTGTTTATGTTTTAACCATCCTCTGGTTTGCTGCTCAGGTGCAGCATTTTATTTCTGGAGCAGAACAACATGCTGGAAGTAAAATATTGATAAAGTAACTTTAGCATCGATACGGTCTGAGAGCAAAGTTTCCATTTATGTGGCTTCTCAGTCATGCAGGACATGGAAAAATAGAAGTACAAAGACAAATCAACTGGACTTCTGTTATGTAGCTATGTAGCTAAAAGATTTAAACTGCACAAGGTTGGTATAAATATTCTAAATACTTGGACAGATCCGCTCACTGTCAGGAAAAAAAAAAAACATGGGTCGCACGGGGCAAAAAAATCAGATTTGGGTCCTATTTGCCTGTAGTTTGTAATTGCCAAACTGAAGCATTTTTGGTAGATACAGTATTATGTTTTGTTACAGACAAGAGAAATATGAAGCAGGGAGACTTTGATAAGTACTTTTCGGAGCTTATTTTACAACACAGTTTTACATTAACATTTTCCAAAATAAGGCATATCCCATCCCCTCACTTAATATTCTACTAAGACTTTTTTAATGAGTTAGTAACAGACAATCTAACTACCTATAATACACTGTGATGAAACTACAGGAGTTATATTATACACGACTTACTTCACAAAGTAAAAACCACAGAAGCAAAACACCGGTGGTGACCAGCTGCTCCTCTTGTCCTCATGTTTATTAGTGTGAGTCAAAGTTGTTAAGATTGTAATTTATTTTACATCCTGTGTTCCCCAAATGTTGTGAAGCAGGGTTTTTTTGTCATTCGATAAAAGTGTGATCCCGTTTTCTGTGATAAAACTGGTTAATTTACTCATGATAAAAACATCTTAAAAAAGAAAAAGAAGAAGAATAGGCAGGGATTCCCCTGATTACAGAGGGAGTCAAGTGTGTTCAGTGAACTTGGTGGTCTTGTCTAAAGTGAGAAAAGAACCCATGTCTGTCTGAGGGCAATTATTTTTAGTATCCTTTTATCCAGCACAGTGTGAATATCTTGAGTCATCCCTCATGTCTTTATGTTTTACTTTCAAGTAGTCAGACTTTTGTAGTCTTTCAAAAATGATCTTGATAAATATTTGGTACAGAATTTCTGAAGACATTTTATTCATTTATTTATTTATTTAAATTTGGTCCTTTTTCCCCCCCATTCATTTTTTTGTCTAGTGGACCATCTGAAGTATGTGTGTCCTGATTAGAGCTGTCACTTATGGCCCGAGCCCGAGCTCGGCCCGGACCCGACCCGAATTCAAAATTATACACTTTGATGGGCGGGCCGGGTCGGGTTCGGGCTTGTGCAATTTTGAGAAATTGAAAATGCACAACATAAAATTGTGTTAATGTAATTATTGTAGAAAAGGAGGCAGTAAGTGTACTGTGT
>JARVJO010000164.1:26754970-26769913 GCA_031762555.1 Cynodonichthys magdalenae | reverse complement strand
TCGGGTCGGGTTCGGACACGTTGCCGATGGGCTCGGGCCGGGTCGGGTCAGATTTTTTCGGCCCGAGGACACCTCTAGTCCTGATTCCAGTTTTTCTCAAACCAAGTACAAGTACTTTAGTTTAAGTACTCACTGATACCAAGTACCAGTTCTGAGTACTTCATGAGTTAGACCTTAAACATCATACGATGACTTTAAAATCATGTTTCTTTTATTTAGAACAAGGTGGCTCTCCTTCCTCATAGGCACATCAGACGTCTGACTGGATCAAATCAAATATTTATAGCATGATATATATATTTGAAACATTTTAAAATAAATATAAATAACAAGATTTTCTTTTAACTTGTATACATTTGTTAAGCATGGGACTGCCAGACTTTTCACTTGAAATGTAAACTGTAACACCTTCAATGGAGTATCGATACAATTATTCCAGCATTGATACAGGTATTAGTTCTGAGTATAGGGGTATTTTGCATAAGTGCTTGTAAAAATACTGGTATTGAGCCTGATACCGATATCAGTATCAGGACACCACTAGAGTCTGAAGCTTTATGTAAGAATTGTTTGTTTGCGGAAGTCACCTAAGTCTAACGTATGAATCATTCAAGCAAAAGAACTCTTAACATGCAAATAAGCAGGGAACCAGTTCTGAACTGAATCTTTACGTAAGTTATCATTTGTAACCTGCCACAAGGACACACCTGGTTCCTCATTCTCCATCTGAATCTGACATTGCCAATGATAAGACATGTTGATACATATACAAGAGATATTAGCCCCTATGTGAGGTCATTGTCAAAAACGTACTTGAGTTTGAATTAACCACATGATAAAGAAGGAAGCTGGGTGATCTCCATATCACACTCTTTCATTTATACATCCGGCTGCTCTGTCTATGCACTAATTATTTTCCTGACTGTTTTTTTCCACGCATTTCAAAAAATAGATTCTCATCCTGGTGATCCCTGTTCCTGATGGTTTGTTTTGACAGTTTTTTTTCTTTATGTTTCCCAGTCAAAAAACTTCAAGTTTGATTTTGAACTCTGAGATAAAAGCCCCAAAAGGCACAAAATTAAATTGTGCACAAACCACAAGCGCACATTGTTATTCAAGTCAGTGGTTGTGTAAATATTTTTCTAAATGACTTCATGCCCACCAAGTCAAAAAAAAAAGTGGAAGTGGTGTCTGTTCATGAATAATTTATTGAAAATACCACAGCATGGGTCATGTAAACAATTCAGTCTAAAAAGCAGATTTAAAAAAAAAAATCATTAATAATGGTTTGTCTGTTGTTGTCAATATAATTTGTGTTTTCTTGTCAGCGCTGCTTGGGCAGGGTGTGTGATAGGTGTGTGTACCTGTCCTCAGCCTTAATGCAAATAAAAGCAGAGAATAAATAAATAAATAAATGACAACAGACTTGACACGTCAGCTAAGAACTGACTTACTCCTCCCAGATGAGGGCTGTCTGTGGAAGATGCCAGAAAAGCCGGTTTCTCTTTTGTCAAAGCAGCCACGTCATTGTTATTTTTTCCCAACATGGGTCATTATGTTTCTTACATAAGCTTAAGGTGGTGTCTGTTCTAAGTTTGTAAAGCACCATTGATGGCTGTTCTTGTCAAACAAATGACCTTAAAACACCTAAATAACTTGTCCAGTTTTACAGATATTGAGACAAAATTTGATGTAGTTGAAGATGAGAGCCGTTCCCAACATATACTGCAAGTGCTATTCTTTGTTTCAGTCTTAAACAGATAGAGTCAACTTTGTTTGTTAGCAAATCATCTTGGAAACCACTGGTCAGATTTTAGTAAAACTTTCAGGAAACAGTTAATTGTGTGTTTACAACTGACTAACCTCTGTAGTCAATCCTCTTTACGGTGGTTGCCACACTTATTATCCTTCGCCAACACAGAAATGGTTGAAACTTTTTTTTTATAGCTTATGTGGTTGTAGCTGAGAGACAATTACAACACATATCACGAAGACTGTGGATAAATTTAATTTCAAGCTATTATTTATTTTTGTTTCTATTTTTATTTAACCTTAATTTGACTAGGAAGGGTGGCCTAGACTGGCCTGAGAATACATTGGAATTCTCCCAGAAGAACTGGGAGAAGTGGGTATGGATGGACAACAAAATTAATATGTTCAATAGAGAAACCTTAAAATATAAAAATGATTAAAATAAATTGAGAACAACATGTACACAATAAGGAGTTAACCTCAAGTCCTTTCAGTTTTGATTTAAAAGCACTCAATGAAATGAGTATAAGTTCCCAGTCTTTCTGCAGTTTTCCAGGGGTCAAACTCAGTCGCACACAGGGGGCCAAAATTTGAAACTTGGTCCAGGCCAAGGGCCAATTTTTGTTAAGATGTATTGAAACAATGTTAAATAACTAAATGTTTTTACAAAAACACAAAACCCTTTTTCAAATGATGTTTTATGTATCGTTTAGAAAACCTAACAGATAGAGAATAAAGCTGGGGTTTAGAAAGACACATCATTAGCATTCATTTCTTATGCCTTACTCTTGTTCAACAGCTTTTCATTTATTATTTCTTAGAAATGTTTCACCACAATCCAGCAAATTGAGAAAAAAGGAAAAAAAAACCTCACTAAAAATTAAATTATTTAACTTTAAAATAATACGATAATTAAAGTGGATTCTCTGCTGCTTTTTCCACACCAAAATTAAAGAATACTGAAAAATTCTAAATTAATGGCCAGCTGTCATTAGAATAATGAGCTAAATACAGAGACAAAAGCAGAAACCATAAAACTACTGTAGTCCACATTTAAAGTGTTACCTTTGGGGCTGGATAAACTGGTAACAAGGGTCAGATTTGGCCTTGAGTTTGACACATTTGATGTAGAAGGTAAAGAAAGGACAGAAGACGTTTTTTTATTTTATTTATTCAACCCTGGCAAATGGAACCAGAAAGCATCAAATAGTCTTACAAATAGATTACAAATATAAGAGGGAAGAAGTTCACATATTGTCCAGTATATAAATGTATTTACAGTACGTATGACCAAAATATCCACAAAATGAACCTAAAGCTCGGACCTGAAAGACAACAGGTGATACGCTTCAGTGTTAGGCCTTTAAATTATTTACTGAGCTGATCCTGTATTATCCTAAAATCCATCTGTTAATATTTTGTAGCATTATATCAACATAAGATTATTATCAGTAGTTGTGTCTGTCCACCAGAACAGATATTTACTTCCTTTCATTCGCTCTGCTTTGACCCATACTAACCTCCTGTGGAAAAAAAATGTGTTTCAGATTTGTTCCTGGCTCATTGTTGCACCCCCAAAATAGGAAGTAGTTGTCCCAGTTTGTTAAATAAAAGCAGCTGGTTGCTTTCTGCTGCTGAGGGACTGTTGAACAGATCAGATTTAACCACAGAGTACGTCTGCTGTAAAACACCAGCAGTGCGTCTGAAAGGCTTCTTCGAGCAGCCGAATTGGGTGATAATTCTTAGACGGTAAGTCACAAAAAAGCAGCCTTGCTAAATTTAATCTACTGTTATTTAAAAAGATAGCAGCGGAGGTTAGAGAAGAAGTTTCTGTTTACGCTTTGAGTTTACTTGAGGATATAAATCCATGTTCAGCTGTGCATAAAAGAGCACAAACCTGCTGGAGAAAACAAATATGGTACATAACAAGCTTTCCTTCTAGTTCCTGCCCCTTTTGATGACATTGATAAACACCTACACATGCAGGATAGAAATTAGACACGCAAAGAGAGGGAAAAAACAAGCCTTTATGTTGTCATTTCATTATAAATCATCTAAAAGTCTGAGTGACAGGAGGATGAAAACCATCTCAATGTCAGGTGGTAATTGATCATCCCACTTTCCCCTGGAACAATGAGACGTCTGAAAATCCATTGTTATGAACACACGCTCACATATTAATGTGTCTATATGTGGATAAAAATACTTAATTGGATGGATATTATGTGATTTGTATGTCAGTATAAGTTGATTTATGTTTTGACTTACATACTTGAAAGAATTGTAAATATTGTAAATAAGAATGGATGGGATGCACCAGTTTATACTTTTTCCTACACCATTTTAGACACTGGATTGCTCTTATTTTTGACATATGGCACGCGTGTATGTGGGTGGGGGGGAGGCTGGTGTGTGTGAATATATATATCTGCTCTTGTCTATGAATGTTATATTCCAGTAGCCCATTTTTCATCAGAATTTATTGGTTAACCAGTTTCTGTCGCAGACCTTGTTAATCTGATAATATCTGAGTTGTCATGGCTGTCATGATTCATGTATGTATATATATATACATATATATATATATATATATATATATACACTCACACACACACACACACACACACACACAGAGTCTTTTTTGGTTTATTAAGTTTATTTGTATTTTGTGATTCATGTGTTTAGTTTTACTCATTTGTGTTTTCATGTTTCCTGTGTGCCATCATTCATCTACCCTCAGCTCCTCAGTGTTTTCCTGTCAGTCTTGCCACGCCCACCTTCACCTGTGTGCAGTCTTTAATCAGTTCAGGTGTCTCCAATTCCTCATCAACCTAGTTCTGTTTATTCAGTCTTCTTTCATTTCAGCAGTGCCATTTCAGTTTGCTCTTTTTGTTAGTGTTTTTCCTCCTGAACTTCCTGTGAGATTTTGCAGCAACAACAGTCTTTTTCTTTTATTTAGAGTTTTTTTTAAGTACTTGGTGTTCTGTCTTGATGAATAAATGGTATCATTTCTGTCTCTTGTTCATTACCCAGCAGAGGTTGTACTGGAGTTTGGATCCCTGATCTCCATGACAAAGTTTTGAGACACTACAGCACATCTCAGGAACAACCTTAGATCTCTGTCTGGAAAAGCCTAACTACTGTACAGAACCCTCATGCTCAGACGTCTGGTGGAGAAACTGAGCATAAAGCAATTCAAACTACCCACATGTTCAAAGTTTGTTTAATTTTTGCTTCTATAAAAAGCCAAACATACTTGAAAAGGCATTTTATTTCCATGTTTTTACTTGAATTTGAGAAACTGCAAATAAATCACAGTTTGACCGTCAGAAAAATTATTTTAGAGCCAACAAGGTGATTTCCAATAAGCTATTAGCTACAATAAATGATAAACTGATGGATAGTGTAGCTCTCGTGGTTTTTCGTTAGTTTTTGTTCCCGTTTCTGAAAGGAGAAATATCTTGTAAAATCTAATTTTTTGAGCTTTATAATGTTATCCTCTCATCAGAAACATACACTTGCTTTGATTCATTCATGCATGTTTGAGAAGTCCTGTACTGTCCTGATGCAGTCATTCAGGAGAACAAAAACAGCTGGTTGGGCCTAGAACTGCCTTTTAGGTGCAGCTCCTCCTCTGGGCTGTGTCTCCAAGCTGAGCACCTCCCCCGCGACTCCTGCAGGCTAACGGCAGCAACAACTAGCAAACATCCAGTGAAACCACGTGTGTTTCTGCTGAGTTCCTAATACTTCTCAGTTCAGTCCTTTTCAGATAAAAAAATGCCTTAAAGGAAATGGATTTTCAGATGCTAAGGATCATGACATGGTTCTTAAGAAATGGTTTGATTTCATTTTTGTAAGTAACCCTCCAACGAAGAAAAAATATTCATTTATATATTTGTGCAAGCCACTTTACAGATGAAAGTTTTCTGAACAAAAGGTAATTCAACAGTGGACTAATAAGATTATCACTAAAAGACGATGCAATTCCAACACTTGGAAGTATGTTTTGTTCAGTTGTCTGGTCTATCTGTGATCTACGGTTAACTTATATTACAATATGTGTTCTTTAGCTGGCTTACACCACATTTTAGTAACAATTAAATTAGCTTAACATTGACATGTGTCTTTGTGGATGACTGGGAGGTGTCTACAAAAATGAAATGTCGTCTCTCTACTCTCCAGTTCTTCAGAAAACGTACTTTCCGTGTCCGACTGTAAGGTTCAATTGAATCCTGAATTGCCATTTTCCAAAACCAATATTGTATAATGTTGATGCTTATTTTATATTATTATTACAACAAAATAGGCTACAACGCTACAGGTTGTAAACGGCACAAAGCTGTTGTGATGATGCGCAGAAATGGGCGTGACGGAAGCGGTAAGAGGTTCTTAAAGAGACAGAGGACAATTTCAAGGTGTTTAGAAATGGCAATGATGTGAAGTCAAATTTACTTTCTATTTAAACATATAAACAGCATTTTCACAACAACTGCAGGTGACAGTTACTTTATTATGAAGCTCGTGTGCAAAATCAAACTGGAAGATTCTCTTCACCTCACCTGCTCCCTCCAATCGCTGCGTCACGCGTCCAGCTGCAGTCAATCAGCGCCAGATCCTCGCCTTACCGAAATAATCATCTCTCAAGGATCCAGGTCTAAAGGCTCAGCCTGCTCTCCAGACATGTTCAACCCACCTCCATCTTCATCTCAGGCTCTTCCTGGCTACCTCTTCCCTCTGGCCTCCACACCACCACCAGTGTCCAAGCCCCGGGGGGGGCGTTATTCCTAAATCCTAAGCTGATTGCTAGCTCCCAACAGTTCGCTGCACCCACGTCTTCTGCCAGGGTTTGAGTGCCAAAGAACTTTCTCATATCAATAAAACTGTTTAATTGCTAAATTTCTCTGTGAGTCTTTCCAGGTTGAAATGATATAGAATTGAATTATATGCCTGAGAAACACAGAATATTGGCCCTTTAAAGGCGACTTTCAGAAACTGCTGATTTGCTGAAAATAGATATTTAGACCTCTTGTCCACTTGTTAAAAGTTTCCAATTTTTCATCACAAACTGCACATATGTGACCCATCATATCGAAATGAGGATTAAGTCAAATTTGTGATGACCTAATCACATTTTCAGATTCCTGGCTTTAAAAGCTAAAATTTGATGCCTGGATCATTCTGATATCGTAAGTGAATCCAGAGATTTGTCTTAATTTGTCTTGGTTACGATGATGCATGATTAATATTTGGTCTGAATCCTAATTTTTTTGTAATTTTAATTAGGAATTGTTGATGTCATTATACAGAGGAAACCTCATATTGTATTTGAATACTGAGATTTCCCAGCTGCAAATAAACAAAAACTTTGTTAGCTCACAGGGAAAATTTCCACATTTTAAAGGAGTTTTTCCTCACAATCAGTTTTTGTTGCTAATGCTAAAAAAAAGTGCTTCAAAAATTTTTTTAGGATTATATTTCAGACAGTCCATTCAAATTATACATTTAGAAAGCTTTTATTCATTATATTTTGACAAAATGCAATTTTTGCAAATGCTTTTATCAAAACCCTATTTCTCCACATACCAGACTATCCTCCTTTCAATATGATGGGTCACATATAGTCATGGTCAGGGACAAAAATTAGAGAAAAGAAATAAGTGAAAATACCTTTTTAGAAAGCTTGGAGAACAGTAAAATATTGTAAAAAAAATGTTAGTTTCAAGTAGAAGAAATAATTTGTAACATTTAGGAGTAATTCCAATAAAATTTATTCAAAGTTAGCATCTTGGTTTTGGAGGCAAAAGGTTTTAAATATTTGAACTTGGAAGTAAAAATTGTGTTACAGCATGAATTTGTTGTGTTTGTTTAAAAAAAAACTTAAATTTTGTGTTAAAGATAAAAAAAAAAAGGCAAGCAGCTTCATCAGCACATGTTGAGGTGAAAATTGAGCCGTGATGTTGTTTTTACTCTATTTATGTTTACATCTGTTGATGGAAAACAATTTAATCTTTCAAACAAGTTTTGTTGCTGTGGCGACCCCTGCAGAAAGGAGCAGCCAAAAGAAAAACAACGACCAACATTGCAATGCCCAAAACCTAAAACCTAGAAAACTGAAACCAGTGGAAGTCACACAAACCACAGTTGTGTGTTTGAAGCATCATGCCTGTGACGTCTATTCTTGGTTTCTGTGATTGATTTCCCTTTAAGGAGATCAGACGTTGCTAATGTGTTTCTGACCACTAGATGTCAGCATCAACCAGTGCCCTCACCTGTGACACAGCACACTGATGATGAGGATGACAGGAGGATTCTTTTCTTCACTTTTAAGCTACAAAGTGGGCTGTCTATTGAAGAATAAACCTGAACCAGTAAAAGAGTTTAAAAGAATGATTCAAAGCAAATTAATTATGAAAGATTAAGAATTAACAAACGCAAACCTGTGTAGAGTTGCAACACAACAGGGTTTAAGAACACACATCCAGGACATCCACATACTTACTTTTGAAAAAAATACATTTTGTATGAGCATGTGTGTGATTTTTATAATAAAAGATACAAAAAGGCATGACAGATTATTCACACAAACTAAACATCCATAACTCAATGCTGAGAACAGCTTTGGCCAAACGTTTGACTCAGACACAGTAAAATCTGTGAACTGAAGCAGAAGCACTGAATGCTTCACAACACTGCCTGCCGAGTGTGATGAGTGTTTGTATTTTACAGGGAAAAAAAGGAATACAATTGGCAAAACAGGTACACACCGCCTTCAATGCATTGTTCCTCTGGGTGAACAGAAACAATCTATCAACAATGAATGAAAAAGTCCAGGTGTGAATAGAAGCCAGCACTTAATCAATCTATTGTGCGACACTCTTCTCCACAAGTATGAACGGTTAGCACAAGAAAAGGCAAAAGAAAAGGATCAATTCATGGATAGATTTTGTAAACATTGACTTCCGACTAGAACTGTATAAATCAGAAGCAGTGTTCACCAAACAGCTGCAGGAGAGACAGATTTAATCAGAGTGAAGGAAACATTCCTATCAGGATCTGCTCCCTCACAGGCAAAGGTGCAAAGATTACTGCAAGTTTTTCATTAAAACCTCTCCACTAATTCATGAAATTTTTTGCTAGCACACAAAAAGTACTGACGACAAACTTTTAAGCAAAGATCTTACATAAAATTTACCTGGACCAATGCAACTATCACACCAAATTTTACAGTAAAATCTTTCAACTTCAGCTACTACCACACACATTTCTAGCTCTTTTTTACAATTTTTTTTTGTGTTTATTTGCATGAAGTTTGCATATTTTCCACCTCATTCTGCATAATCTATCAAAGAAAAAATTCAAACCGTTTAGCCAGTGAGCTAAATGTGCACACAGCAGCTGCATAAAAAAGAAAAAACTGAAAAAATCCAGAACATCAATATTTCAGTGGTCATCTCTGTCAGTGTGTTATACAAGAAGCATATAATGTTCTAGCTCAAGTTAAAATTGCTGATGTTGGATGTCAGGTCTGTAGATTCAGCTTCAGTGTTTTTGACAGCAAAACAACAACTGTGTGTGACAAAGATCAAAAAGATGAGTTTAAATCTGATAAAAAAAAAGAAAAAACTCATGACTGCCTTTAACATCTTTTAGTGCGGCAGCTGCAACGCCTCATTCTTCTCCATATGACTGCATGCCAGAACTCCCTATGTGACTTTATAAAAATCACAGTAAATTCTACTCCAGTGACCAGAAAAGTACCTGATCTAAACCCAATAAAATATGAGACTGGCAACACTAGGATTTAAAATTACTTTGTATGATTTTTTTTAAATAAAATTATAACATTTTGAAAGATTTGTATGTTTTTAACGAATGATTCTTGCAGCTTCCTAAACATTTGATGAGAATTTAGACTTTTATCGTATTTTTTTGTTTTTTTTATACTGTAAACTAACTAAATGAATACAATCTGGCAGATCATGTTTGCATCTTTGTTCTTTTTTTGTTTTTTTAATTTTTACCTTGCAACTAACAAATGAACCAGTTCCGTATTGCAAAGTATAATACCCTAAAACTAAATATACATTCTGTGTCTTTTGATGTGGACTTTTCCCGGAGCAAAGTGGAAAATTTAGGCCGTCTCTCTGTCCTAACAATGACATCACCGTCCAGCCATGTGCCGAAACATCTGCTACCCTGAAAGCCAGCAGCCAGATAAACGGAGCATGCTAGGAGACGGCAGCAACACGTCACAGAAGTTCTGGGAAATTCATTCAATTAAAAACCGTTGTTCCTGCCCAAACTGTCCAGAGTTCTTTGTTTTTCGAATCTGCGCTGGAAGGGTTTGATTGTTTGACGTCCCTGATGAAAACCATGAGATTTTCCAAACTTTTCGCAGACACCACTGTCTGTTCCTGCTTGTGTAAAAAAAAAAAAATACACTCAGAACAAAACATAAATATAGCTGAATAAAAAAATCCTCTTGTAATCTTGTAGTTGTGTAAACAGTGGATGGAGGCAGAGCTGATTGCAATTTTTTAATATGGACTTTTAAATTTAAACTAGCCTTCACACATGTTTTGCATCAAAAGCTTTATTTTTCATTTTTTTGCCTATGTGCAGACGTTTCTTCCAATGATTTGAGACAGTTTATCTTAACTCAAAATCCCTAAATTTAACCTTCTGGCATCTGTTTGGTTTCCAAACGGGGAGGAAAGAGAAAATTTTGACACAGTGCAATATTGCAGCACATTTATTTTGGCGTTTGACAGTAATTAAGACAACCTGAGGCGTAATAAGTGTGACTGCACATGCAAATCACAGCAGCGGGCCACGTGCCAAATGCAATCACGGCTCTTTCCCAGTGATCCAAGGCAGGTTTCAGGCTGAGATGAAGTCGACGCTCATCGCATTTTGGGGGGGAAAAAATAATACTCTGCACCAATTAAGTCATTATGACACTTTCTGCAGGTTGAGGAGCTAAAAAATAAAATAAAAACACAGATCTAATTAGGCTAAACTGTCAGGTAGGGAAAAACAGCTCGAAAATGCATGACTTTGTATGGTGAAACAGAAATGTGAGCAGTAATTAAAGTAATACCAGCAGTAAAATCCTGAAATGTCAGGAGGTAATTTAGACTAAAAGCTTCAAAGGAAGTTGTGAAAATAAGTAAACCTTGGTGCTCTCTAGTGAGTGGTAGTTTCAAAGCTGGTTTTGGGACGTGTTTGTTATGTAAGGAATGTTCAAACGTGTTTATTTACACAAACCTGTGCTATAATTACACTGGCAATTCATTTTGGTTTGGTATATTTTCCCCCTTTCAAAACTGAAAGAATAAGCATCGAAGGGAAATCTGTAACTTCCTTCCAAACAGCCTGTTTTAAGTCCAAGATTTTTGTAAATCTGAGACCACATCAGCGTTTTATTAGATGCCATAAAGAGAGGGGATTAAGGCTCTTGACAGTCTTTTTTGTGTGTGTAGGTTTACTGTGATGTGGAACCAAAAGCCCACTGGCTGACCTTCCACTATGTGAGTTTTCTCTTTGGTGCCTCAAGGTTCCCTTCAATCAATATTTGCCCATTCATCAGGTCATTTTTCCATAAAGATTTCTTCGACGTGCTCAGCCATAACCTATTACTCCCATAAAAGGAGCTCAGTTTTATTTGAAAATCTGGATTCATTCAGCCTTTCAGTGACAAATGGAAAAAGTTGCATTTGGAGCACCTCCTCTGCAGTTCATTGTGAGACAGCAGAATTGGAAAGCCTTTGTTTCATGACACCAAAACCACAAAAATTACGTCATGCGCTCTTTCTATAGTTACTCACAGTCCCACATCCTTAGAAAGAGCAATGTGTCCCTTTCCTCATTATTAAACATAAACTACCTCAAGTGTTGGCCCAAAACCAGAAACAACGTTTTTAACAAAACAGACCCTAATAAATTAAAGGTTAATGCATAAAGTGTAGAAAAGAAAATGAAAAAATGAAATTAAATGCTTGAGCTCAAATTACTGACCACTCCATAAAAATGAGTTTAATAAGGAGTACAGTGGTTTCTTTCTGACAAAACTCTGAGGAGCCGCAGCACAAATGGTACAGTTTAACGTGCAAGGGCCACATGCTCAGATGGAGAAAATAACACAAACGTATGGTTAGACTTAGGTACTTCATCCAGCCCGGGTCTTATGTAATCTACAGGGTGGGAAGATTAAATTTTTTTACCACTTTCTAGGGACTTGTCTTTACTACACCGTTTTGTTCTCAGGGTTCTGCGTTGTTTGAAGTTCAAATTTATATAACACTAAGACGAAACCCAAAGCAAAGTTGAAGGTTTTGTATCCGCATCCTGAGCTCAGTCCCAGTGCTGGTTGGACTTCTCTGGGGCTTCCCCAGGTCTCTGATCCTGTTTGTGGTCTTCATGGACAGGATCTCAAGGCACAGTTGTGGAGAGGAATGTGTCAGGCTTGGGAACCATGTGGTCTCATCTATGCTTTTTGCAGATGATGTGGTTTTGTTGCCGTCTTTAGACCATGACCTTCAGCAGGCACTGGGGTGGTTTGTAGCTGAGTGTGAGGTGGGTGGGATAAGGGGCAAATTCTCAACCTGAAAAAAACTAGAACACTTCTTTTGGGTTGGTGGTCAGTCGCTTCCTTAAGGGAAGGAGTTTAGGTATCAGGAAATATTGCCCACGAGCAAGGATAGAGAGGAAAATGAATCAATGGACTGGGGCCCTATCTGCTGTAATAATGGTGTTATTCCCGTGTATAGAGGGAAGGAGCTGAGCTTTAACTTCAGCAGTCTGTCTTTGTTCCAACCCTCTTCTATGCCCATGAGATAGGGATCATCCTGATACAAATGAGCTGACATCATAGTGTGGCTGGGTTAAAGCCCAAGTGATGAGGTGAAGAACTCTTTCATCTGAGTTCTGCAGAACCCTGCCAATCACGTGTTCATTTAAATCAGGTGTGCCAAAGCAGGGTAACAACTAAAACATGCAGGGTAGTGGGTCACGAGGACCAGAATTGAGAACCACTGCCCTAGGAGGAGCTGGAGTGTGTGTTGCCTCTGCTATCCAACCTTGGAAAAGTAGCAGTAAATGGATGAATCATTGGACAAAAGTAAAACTGTAAAGAAAAAAAATTATTGAGATGTTTAAATTGTAAATTTTTATCCATTTTGTGTTGCCTTTCAGCTTGATGGACAGCTGTGTAAAACAATAACTCAGTCTCTTGGCAGCACCAAAGATTCCCAACATGCAAGATAATACACGACAAGCTGAGTAAACATTATGACATGATGTAGCAGACAGAGTTCAAGCAGAGTGTAGTTTGTGTAGTATAAATAAATAATTAGCAATTTAATTTAATTGTTAGAATAGTTTTTTCTTAAAAATTGAAATTGTGGGGTTTTTTTCTGTTTGTAAATTGTGCTGCTGATGTTTTATTCCTGAACCTTTTGTTTAAAAGGAAGGGGGGTGATTTTAAAATGTGTCCAATATTTTCTTGGAAGACAAGTTCTGAATATGACCTCACCTTTTTGTCTTAGTGTGATGGTTTCCATCAGTTCTCTCTCAATGCAGAAAATCTGATTCAGGACAACTACAGTAATTTTGTGTCTTTAAATATCCTCAAAGCTGCATATCAGTTCAAGCAATAGCAAAATAATCTTTATCTGTGTTTTCCTTTCCAAGTCAAAGGGGTCAGTGGTGCCTATATGTGTTCACCAGTCATAGTTCAGTTAGATATTTTATCACTACATTTTATTTCAAAGACTTCCATTTTGTTGCTTTTTGCATGAACTGTAAACACCATCCTGCTGCAGATCATCTGGGCCTCTCAGGAGTTGGGTCAGATTTGATGGCTGACTGCTGGCAGTTCTGCAAGAGTGGAAAGAACAAAATAAAATAAAAAAAAATGATGGTATCTGTTGGATAAGACTGTATATACTGTATTTAAATGGCACTTTCAAGAAAACTTAAAAATGTTTACGTAAAACACAAGATTGTGTGCATGATATGGTTTTTGTTCCTTTCAAGGAGATTTTTGACACACATCACAGAATGAGTCAGAAGTTTCAGGACACCCTTTTATTTCAGAAACAACAGGGAAAATATCCAAGCAAGTAAGGGGCCTGAACTTTGGAAAAACTTGCCCTTGATTCAATATGGCAGCTTTCAAGATGGAGGCCAAGTTCTGAACTTAGCCTAAAAGATGGGCCCCAACATTCATTACTTGCTGGGCTATTCAGATAGGTCCTTTGCCTTTTTCCTTTCTGAAATAAAAGTGTCCTGAGACTTTTGATTCACTCTGTACACTTTACCAAAGGAAACTGGTGTCCTGCAAAGAACCAAAACTCCTATCAGAAACTTGTTTGAGTTTCGGGCAGTCATGCGAAGAGCAGCTACCCAGAATTAGCAAGTAAAAAGAGGACAGAAATACGGCAGTATGAAGGCATTAACTGTGTCATTGCCAGGCAGACAGCGGCAGGGATTTGCTCATTCCTGTGGCCTGGCACTCAGACACACAGTCAGAATATTCACAGACCCTCAGCCACCATTCATGTAGCAGCATGATCCAGAGATTACCGCACTGTTTCAGCTGCCTTGCCAAGTACCACACAAACTGCTTACAGCATGTGGAAAGCATGCACCACAGTAAAGGAAGTGACCATGTGGCAAAGCTAAAAGATGCACTCAACAACTTTATTGTGCAGTGCTGGAATGGAAGTTTTAAAAACAAGCATCCGCAGGATAAACAGCACAAATAAAAAGGGCTTTAATGAGCGCAATATTTTATTGGTAGCTTTACAACTATTCCTCACACACCTGGTGTTTTTGTAATAAAGCCTCCGGTCCGCTTTAAAATCCAAATACATTCTGAGCTGAAAAGTAATGTTCATTACAATAGCCAGTGTTAACACAGGCATTGTTCATTTAACTTCCACTTTTTATGAGACTGTTTAATTATAATTAATAAGTGATTCTCAATCAGCGACACAACCTGCAAGCGTAGCCCTTCAAGTTAATCTTTCATAAGTGCAACAGTTAAATTTAAGCTTTTTGCACTGGCTCCTTCCATCTGTGACCTTTTCTTGAGGCTTTAAAGTGTTCTTTTGTAATTACAAGCTGCAAACTTTGGCACCGCAGGAAAGAAAAAAAAAGGGGTGGGGGGGTCTCAAGCTTCATTAAAGG
>JARVJO010000164.1:26701556-26723567 GCA_031762555.1 Cynodonichthys magdalenae | reverse complement strand
TACACAGTGATCTTGATGATATAATAAACTTTATCGGTCACCAGCTGAGGGGATCGGGCCGTCTCCATGGTTACCGATTGATACACAAGGAAAACCATAACTTGTTATTTCGAGAAAACACTTGTCGTTATTTCGTGATAACAACATAATTACCTCATTATCTCAAGGAAACGATCCTTGTTATTTATTTTCCATGGTTTTAACGTCATAATATGTCGTTATCACGAGAAAACCATGGAAAATAATGATAAGCAGGAAACGGTCACTCTCGGCTTCCGTAAATCACAGTAAACACAGAAATGAGTAAAACTCAGTTAGTTTTACAGCTACTTTTATAAGCAAGATAAAAGCAAAGAGGCATCACCAACACACCCTTAATGCTAACTGGTTGTACAAAATGTTTCCATTAACTATTAGTAGACTGTGTCTGTTAGCAAAATATCTAATGAACCACAGGACATGTTTTAATAAAACATTTAGAAATGAATAATTGCATGTACATTTGCAACTGTTTAATTTCTGAAGTCAACATACAACCCTAATTGCAAGGTTGAAAAAGATTAGCAAATCAACATGTTATGTTTTTATTTGTTTCACACAATGTCCCAACTTCATTGGAATTGGGGTTGTACAATTTTTAACATACAAACATCAAGTTGCTGAATAATTTTTCTTTTTCTTCTTTTTTTTCCTACTAAAGACATGGAGGAAGAGTTTGAACAGTGGTGATGTAAAATCAATGCATGAACTCCAGAGGTTTTTCTCCCAGTTCCTAAGTAAAATGACTAGAATGTTGGCAAGTGAAACCATGTGCAAACATAACACCTAATAGTTCAAAAGTTATTACTGTGAGTTCCAAATACTCCAGTATTTCATAAGCCCCGTCCCTGAAGAACAGCTAGATGTGAAACTTTTATTCAGCCTCCAGTTTTACAGCTGACAGTTCAGAGAGTATGGATATGTAATTCATGGGTACAAACATATTGTTACTGTTGTTGCTTTTGCTGTTTTGAATCACAAACTACTTCCCATCAAATAATGACAAACATGAAGATGTGTGAAGAGAAGCTGAAGTAATAACCCTAAAAAATAGGGCAGATGGGGGGTGGGGGAGAGGCCACAGTTCATTACCCAGACTACATCTGTGCCTAAGTACGGCACTAAAGCATGATGCATCACACAGTTATGTTGCCAGGATGCCTTGGAAAATGGTTAAGTGACTTGAAAGAGAATCAGGTGAATTTTACAGAGCATGAAGTCATGCGTCTGCTCGGTGGAGCTGGCCAAGAGCTGAAGAACGACCATGACCAGAAACATGTTTTTGCTTACCACAGCATCAAAATGTGTTAATTAAAATGAAAAATCAGCATTCCTTGAAGGAATGCATGTCCCCCGCTGTCTTTTGTGCCCAAGTTTTCAACTCAAAACATCTCACATTGAAAAGTTATGGTCATTTTGATCAAACGTTGCATAGAATGATTTGCACAATCTTATGCTAAATCTCAGGGTGTGTAAGAGATAACTCTCAGCTACTACCACATCAAATGTTGGCTTAATTTTAATAAAGCTTGTTGATTATGTATGTGCAGAGGTGTGTGTGTACCTAATGCGTATATGGGTGTGCTTGATCAGTCCAAGTTCTGCTGTCTTCCCCTCGGTGAAAGGGTGCAGTTTGATGGCCTTGTTTCGCTTGTGGGAATGAGATAGTAGTGCTGTGAATACGTTCAAATCCATGTGGCATGACTCACAAGACAAAAACGGTCATTTGGGAGCCTCATCTATCATTTTCAACGTGTTGTAATGGAAACGCAGACATTTCCAAATCTTACCGTCTGTGTAAAAGTCCATCCTCCTGGGCGCTGCAAAGATTGCACTCTATTTCTTGTATTTCACACTGAAAGCGTATGTTTTTGTGTGTGTGGTATGGGTGGGGGGGATCTCTATCTCTTGCTGTGAAGTGCATGTTTGAACAGCAGCTGCGGAGAAAAAAACTCTGGACTGAATTGTCAAATTCTCTTGAGCAACTTCAGTGCTCACTTGTTGCATAGCAGCCGTGACAAGAGCAGGAGAAGAAGACGTGCTACACAAAGATAAGCGTTGAGCTCCTTTTGTTATTTTCTTTAGCTTTACAGAAGGAAAGGAGATAGCGCTGTTCGATTTTTTTTTTCCTTTTTTGTAGCCTCAACGTCGTAAGTTCTTACAAACTCCACATTCGATTTCCTTGTCCTCATTCAATTTTTTATCAAGGTTAAAGAAAAAATAGATGGAAGAGGACAAGAAAAGGGAATACAATCTGAGATCAATGCCCTGCACGTCCTTCTGAGCTCACCTTCAGATCCATCCAGCTATTCCCTTATCTGGATCCACTTAGCCTGGATTACCCCCACCTGCACATACTACTCCCACCCCCTCTCATCCTTCAGATTCTGCCACATCTAACCATTAATCTAACAATTCTCATCAACTTTAGACAAACCAGAAATCTTGTGGCTCCTCTGGGCTCCCAGATTAGTCTGAAAACTTTCTTATCATGGTACCACTTTATACTGATTGTATTTTTATACTTTAAAATATGAAGTATTACATTTTGCATGACTCCAAGTTTGTGTGGAGTCTCAGCTTTATTACATATGAGAATCATCACTCTTCTGCAGCTAATCTCTTCATGCTTGTCAGAATGAATGATAACATTTTCAGTGACAATCGGTCATTATTATGTTGATCCTTATACCACTGAATTGTTATTATGTTACTGAACACAGTGAAGTCATCATAAAAGGTACTTCTTATTGCCTTTTCTGGCTGCAGAACTAAACATGACTGGTAGTCTACAAAAAGGACAGAAGGGAATGTTACCAACTCACTTGTTGCGATTAATTGATTGAGGTTTGTGTTGATTTTTTGCTCTTAAATTTTAACCCATAGTTCAGTAAAATTTCATGTTATTTTATACACAAATTTGTTTTTTATTGGACAATCAAAAGGTTGATCTATAACATCAGATTTTTGGGTTTGGGTCTTTTGTTTTAGGTAATGTGGTGTTATAACTATTTGTTAGATTTATTTGTTTTGTTCTTTTCTTTATCACAGCTCAGTTTTTCTGCTTTCAGTGATTTAATCATTTATTTCCTATACTGTATTAGCAAGTTTTGTCAGTTCTTTGTCTTTACTTTGGTTAGGTGCATTCGGTTTTCACTGTAATGTTTGAGGCGATTGTGACAGAATGGTTAAGGAAGTCATCCTGCAACCAATTGGTCGTTGGGTAGATCCTCTGTTCCAGATGTCTCAGTCGTTGTGTTCCTAGGACACTTTACCCGCCTTGCCTACAGATGGTGGTAAGAGAACCTGGTGGTGTAGTATGGCAGCCCCACCTCTTTAGTCTGCCCCAGGACAGCTGTGACTGCATTGTAGCCTTCAGTTAGGGTGGCAAGAGTGATGCTTAACAATGGCCTGGCTGAGCATCACAAGTTCCATCAGAACAACACACAGCAGCCCTTGAAGTCCTACTAGACCTGGCACCACTAAATTTACATATCTTAGGTGCATGGGTGCTGATTTGCACAACCATGATGAAAAAGAGTACAGATACCTACTAGGCGGTTTTGCAAATGTATCTCAAGTCAAGATATATGCAATCCACCATTGTGGCATCTCTCAAAGATATTTATTGTACACAGAAGAAAATATTTATCCTAACAGATAGCCAAGCTGCTATTAGAGTTCTCCAAGGGCCACACGTAAGCCCCATCTCCACGAGCACGGTTCCACTCTATTCACTTCGAGTCAGGTGGGTTCGGCTCACTGTGCGTGTGTCTCCACTGCAGTGTTTCCCTCACTCTGGGGGTGTGATTAAGGGCGGGCCGTCCGCAGCAGCTTCAACTGTTCTGTTAAAAAAAAAAGCCGTTGTGGTTTTACCATTCGGACTTTACTTTTTATTTATTTGTCGCAGTGCTGTTTATAAGCACTTGTGTAACCGTGGGTGGCCAGTTTGTTCGAAACCTCTTTATCTGCCCAGCTTCGTCTCCTTCACCTCTCTCCAGGAAGTGTTTATAAGCTCTGCCTTTCTCAAGATCACCAAAAAGATTAGATGGTTTTATCACTGCTTCACCATGTCGTTGTATCGCGCCGCGCGCTCGTATTCCAAAACAAAAGCGTCTCTCTCCAGGAGGAAGATTGCACAAGTAACACCTTTCCTCTGTCAATCAATCCCAGAGCTAATCCACGAGCAGAATTCTGCTGACGTCAAAATCATAAGCGTGCTGTACTTGCTTCTACCCACTTAGAACCACCGGCAGGGAGGTTCTGAAACAGCGCGGTTGAAACCTAATGGAGATGCATGTGGCCGTGGCCGAGCCGACCTGGACTGCGTACAAGCATGTCCGTGGAGATGGGGCTTTATATCCTTACTGGCTTGGGAATGTGCCAAAGCAGTCAACCAACTGGGGAGAGATAACAGTGTTACTTTTAAATGGGTACCAGGACATACTGGTATTATTGGTAATGAGAGAGCTGACTACCTCACAAAAGCTGGCAGTCAGGCCCACTTCAAAGGACCAGATTCTGTTGCATTTTAACAACGATCTATAGGACTGCCCAACAGGCCTGGATTAGACATCAACACTCAATCCACTGGAGGAAGCTGACAGACTTTAGACAGATACGGGAACTGATTAACAGCCCAAATTTAAGGTTTGGGAAAGCTCTCATCTCCCTGACAAGGAAAACTCTAAGCACACTGGTTGGAGTCCTAACTGGGCACAATCTGCTCAACCGCCACAAAATTGTGATGGGACCCCATGACAATGGTCTGTGTGATGCCTGTGGCATTGAATTAGAGACCTCTTTGCACTACTTATGCCACTGCCTGGCGCTGAGCAGTCAAAGAAAAATAGTTTTTGGGGACCCCTTTATGAATCCTGGGAAGTTCAGAACACTGAATGTTTCTAACCTCGTGTCCTTCATCCGAGGAACACAAAGGTTTAATTAAAGCTCAGTGTCATATTGCAGAGAGCAATTGGCCCACTTATGAAGCCCCTATGGGTTCTTTATCTATCCTCACGCACCATAGCCATAAGCATAGAGTCAACGCTATTTATCTGTTAGCAAAATATCTCATAACCACATGACAGATTTTACTGAAATTCTTGCAAAGTAATAAGTGGATGTATGTAGAGACAAATTAGTCAAACAACCATTAACACTCACTCACACCTACAATTTAGAGTTACCAGTAGTCATGTTTTTGGTCTGAGGGAAGAAACCAGAGTACCTGGAGAAAACCCACACATAGAGAGAACATGCAAACTCAACCCAGTTGGGTCTCTGTTCCATGATTTGTTCTGGCGACCTTTTTGCTAAGAGGCATTAGCTCTACCAGCTAAGCCACTGTGCCACAAGCTATTAATCCATTCTTTGTTATCCTAATCTCAATCCTAATTTCAGTTTATACTCTGATATGAAAGGCATGTTTGGTACTTTTGGATGGATTTATTGCCTTCTCAATTTCCTGCTACAATAGCGTAGATTATTTTGTTCATTTAATAAAGTTATTTCCATCACCTGACTGCCTGCTGAGCCTCAGTCTACATTTAGGCCCTACAGTACACACAGAGTGACAATATAATTCAGGTAATAGCATTTCAGATACTATAATCCAATTCAGTGAGGGCCTTGTGTCAACTAGTGTCAAAATCTGAAAACAACCCCCTTTACCTACAATCAAGAGAAACACTCTGAGCCTTGCTGCTGAATCACTAAAAGTCAGGTTCAGTTTGGAAACAGTTCTCAAAGCTGGAATTCAATTTCAACTTGGTCCGTTTAATCCAAAGTTGGAGGCACTTTATTGCAAATGAGGAACTTTAGTGGTCCTGTACTGCTAAATACACATTTCATCCAATTATAAGCCTTCAGCAATTTTGAAACAAATAATCGTTAGCTGTTGCTTTGAGCTGTTGCTCCTGTACTGAATGAATAAGCTTCTTTTTTTTAGAGAACACTCTGTCCTTTCTGAGAGAGAAGAGCTTTCGGGGCAGAGTGATAATAGAGACGAGCTTCTTAGGCCACTCTGGTTTTCTAAAAGTCTTATCATTTAGTGACATCAAAAGTGCAGAGTTTTAATTCAAGAACAGATCTATAGAAAGCCAAAAGCCAAGATGATTTTCTTTGTCAGTGTTTTTCTCTGATTTTTGGACAAAAAGCAGCCTGTGGTGATTTTGAAAAGAGTTTTAAAAACAAATTAAATACAACAATATTGTTTAACAGCAAAAAGGGGTATCCAGTTTAAAATACTGCAGATCACCACATTATGCCTTTTGTGCTTGTAAGTCATCTGAAAAGGCAGCAAACATGAGGAGAACTGGCAGCCAGCAATTGTCATGGCTTTTTTTTTTCATTATTTATCATGAGTAAAACGTATGACGGTAAATCAACAAAAGCTTAGGAGCGACAGTGACGCTGAGACAAAGACAAGCTGACAAAAAATAAATAAATGAACAAATTGTTTTGTTTCACTTTCCCGTGTTTGAGGTCGGACGCTGACAGGATGAAAAATTAAGAATGTGGATTTTTTTTTTCCCCCCACATCATAAATCTCACTGATGCACATTGCAGACAGCAGTTTATGTAAGAGTTATGCAACTGTCTTATTTTTTTCAATTTACATATATGAACAACCCCACTTTTACTAAAGGTCAGGCAGTGTGAGAATATTTACAGATTATCTACTGTAAATCTTTTGTAGTTTATAATATCTCAGAACAGCTTCAAACTAGTATGTGTAACAGTTTGTTTATTTTCTGATTTGTAAATATTTCCATTTTTATGTTTCAAAACAGCTTAAGATATTGTGGGGTCTCACATGTGTTAGCTCTCAGGGAATGTGTTGAGAAGGACTCTCAGCTACTTTTACACCAAGTTTTAGCTAAATATCTGTAAAATTAGGCAGGTTATAGCCATTTTTGTGTTGGTTAAGGTCAATTATCTGTGATGGACCACTTGACTTAGGTTGCCTCCAAATATTTATGACTTTTAGAAGTTATAACTTTTGGAGAGTTTTGCTAAATTCTTTCCAGTAGTTCAAGATATATCAGACACACACACAGCTGATACCAACAGAAAATGCCAAAGACCAAAAGAATTGTGCAATGTGTGGTGTCCAAAGTATGTTTTAGTGAAGATGCTGAATTACCATGTTGTGGAAATCTTTATTTACCCAAGACAGAAATACATAGTCCAAGAATAAAAAGTACTCTGTGGTATGGTCGTCATAGTTTATTGCACATGCAAGGCACACATCATGTCACACAGGGCGGTGGTACATAAAATGTGCCATGAGGCAGTCTCAGCGGTTTACATTTACACAAAATGTTATCAAAACAGACAATAAACACCTCTCTTGGCGCCAAGGAGAACATAATATTTGATAAAGTATCCAGCAAGAATGATTACTTCTAACAGATCTTGTTCTAATTGAAAAACATTTGTCTGAGAGAAAACAGAGGATAAACAGTTAAGCCATGGTGACATTTAGGTTAGAGAAAAGAGGTCAGTGATTCTTGGCCTGAGAAGAATGTGGGACCTAGGAAATAAGTTATTTTTCTAATACATCTACACCAAGTTCTACCTATATGTAAAACTAGTGTAATAATAGCTACTTGATCTCATGCAATTTTACAAGAGGTCTTGTGATTTGTTAGAGCTCACAGTATGTGGTGAATGACTCTCAAACACCAAAACATCAAACAGTAGCTCAGTATCTGTAAAACTGATTAGGTTATGGCAATTTTGTGTTGGCTAAAGTCAATTAGCTGTGGTGGCCATTTTGATTTATGTTGACCCCAAAAGTTTATCAGCTGTGGATAAAGTAATTACTTTCTGAAAGTATAATTTAAATTCTTTCCATGGCCTATAGCTATGTATTTTGTCAACAGACAGTATGTTAATAATAATAAATGCAATATTTTAAAAGCAGATCAATGCTTATGTGTTGGGAATAATCCTCTGCTACTAACACACCAAATATTAGTTCATTTTTTGTAAAATTGGAAGAGCTATAGTCATTTTTATATTTGATAAAGTTGCTGAATGTAGCAGCTCTCATTATTCTGTGTAAAAATATGCCAGAGCAAATGTAGTGCTCAGTAAGTCTTAATATTATCTCTGGAAAAAGGAGCATAACAAGAAATGTATAAGATACATATAGAAGTCTATGAAGTTATTGGGCAACAGAAATGTTTTATCTGTTTGTGGAAAAAGATAGAAGGGAACACCTGGATTTAGCTAATCTGTGGCTCCCATCTAATCTAATCCTCATCAGAAATGATCTTTCCATGGAGTTCATTTCCTGATGTTTCCATGATTGGCTTCCACAAAACAACTATCCACAGCCTCACTGAAGCAGTTGAAAGATGTTCTGTTCTCACATGTGAGAAGGGTTCATAAATTCTCAGCAGGACTGAAGTCAGGCGAGGAAGGTGCAACAGCATCATTGTTTAGTAATCTGTGGCTCACTGATGATGTGGGCTGTCCTGCTCCTGCTGGTGGAGATGTCCTCTAGAGAAGGAGAAGCTACAGTGGTCCTCTAGGGGGCTGTCACCTCACCTGTGGTACCAGGTTTTAACTGTAGAAGGCTGCCAGCATTGGATCTGGTTCCTGCATGTCTCAGCATAAAGAAGCAGAGGCGCTGGTGGACCTTCTTGAAGACGTGTTAACAATCAGATCCCTGGAGCTGTGAACTCAGATATTTGGAGCTGTGGACCATTTCCACACCTGTGCATCCAGTGACCAGCAAAGAATGGGTGTGACTCCTCCTGCTGAAGTTCACCACCTCCATTTCCTTCTAAAAAGATAAATATGAATAAAAAGCACAGTTTTCTAAAACTTTCTTTCTTTACTTTTGGAAAGTTTTGAGTGCAGAAAAATCCACAAATTCTGTTTTGTTTGTTATGTTATTTTATTGCTGTGCTTTCTAAGAACTTCTAGAGATCAGTTGTTCAGCCCTTCTGACCTCTATTTACAATCAGCTACATCTGCTAAATTTACCAAAACCTCTACAAAAATATGCCTACTGCTGAAAGTTGTTCTTACAACATTTAATTCCTGCCTGTCATGACCATTAATAATCAGCTGGGCTGTGGAAAGAATGAGCAAAGGACTCCTCAGAGGTACATGATCATATATTATTCTGCTGGAACAATATGCACACACTCAGCGAATATAAGTCATATCAACCTCTGCATGTTGGCTCTTCAGCTAGCATCATGTTTTATTAAAAAAAGGTTTCCCCAAGACATATCTTCTGTTACTGCAGCAGCTTACTGCAAGAAACAAGTTATACCCTTTAATTTAACATAAGCCTCTAACAGCACTGGTTTATTATCTCAAGAACACATCCCACTGTTTTTGTTTCAAATCCAAATAAACAGCTTCCAACACTAACAGGGTTCAACATTTAGACATATTACAGGTCCAAGATAAGTAACTTTAGAGCTCTCTTTACTCAACAGATCTTTACTTTCCTTTGAACTAAACCAAACTTGTCATTTGATGCCAGAAAGATGACCAAATACCAGCATGTTAGTGAACACGAGTCTGCGTTTCAAGGATTTACATTTTACTTTATGTACACAGACTTGATACAATAATTTTTGCAGTGGTTTTACATTATATATTCTCGAACAAAAGAAAGTTTGGGTGAAAAAAAATCCCATTCTTTTTTTATATTTAAACTGTCGATGGAAGATGGTTCTCATTTAAACCACAGCTGACCTTCAATATCGCAAAGAGAGAAATAAGGTCCAAATGTCCCATTCCTGCTGACATAAAGCAGTGATTTGGCAGAGGTAAAAATTGTCAAGCAGCCTGATGTGAGAAGAAATTGGATACTTACAATAATTCTCTGTGAAACATTAGGAAATACTTTAGACAATAACATTAGATTGATATGATGAAATGTGTGACAACAATAAAATGTTATCATTGTCTCTATAATATGGCAGTTCTCTCATTTTCAGTTACCATTTCTAAGCTGTTATTTCTTACTGCAAATAAATCTAACAGTAAAACTCCAAATTGACAATAGGATCTCTATGATTGTGTGTGAGACGTATTTATTGTGCTACTGGACAAAAAACAAAAGACAAAAAAGTATAAATAAGATAATGTCACTACAATTTAAATATAAAATTTTATAGATTTTTTGTCAAACCTAAGTTAAAGATAATTTGCTTTTTGAAAGCATTATTAGTTATCTTTACTAATAAAACCCATACCGTTCATCTATTTTCCTCACCAGCTTTTTGTCACAGAGGAGCTGGTGCCCGTCTCCGGAGGTCACCCTGGCTAAACACTGGACAGGTCCATCACCAAAACATATTAAAAACATTCTGTTCCTATAGTTCTCCTGATGGGGAGTTCTGTGTTCAGTAACATTCTGGATATTTGAAACACTCTGTTTTGTAATTAATCACTTTAAAAGTTGTACTGAGTGATACCAAGTCTAAAAAATAAGTTTAATTATACCATAAAAATATAAACTTTTTATTTATTCCACAACATTAAACACACTAGATCGTAATTAAATGTGCAGCCTAACCAGCAACACGTTTATGTATAAAGTTCAACATATTGAGATAGTTTAAGACAATATTAGACAGACAGACAGACAGACAGGTAGATTTTATTGAAGACTTGAAGTCCAAATATAAAAAATATGTATAGTTTATTTGAAATGATCATGACAATATTGATTTTAGACAAATGTGTTTAAATGTGTAAATTGTCACTTTCTTTTAATTTATTGTTTAAAAGCTTACGTTTTGCTATCGGCCATTGCTGGAGGCATGGCCTTATACCAAAGTGTCTACATTATGAAAGTAGATTATTAAAGATAAAATGCACTTCTAAACTTTATATATATAAATGCACAACACTGAAAAGTATAGGAAGATGTGAAAATGCAGCTCTTAAGTAAATGTGTATTAAAAATTATATTTTAGAATTAGAAAATGATACTGATACCTATTTATATTGAAATCCATTCACTTAGTCTCGTAAAAATTATCATTCCGTGTTGAAAATTCTAAAATGTAATGGAGTAATTTTCTGTTGTTATATTACATGTTATATTATGAAACTTTAATAAAGTTGGTTTTGTCAACAATCCTTTTAAAAAGGCTGATGTGCTGCTGAATAAGTTGTCATCAGCTGTTACAAAAAAAAAAGTAATTTCTTTAAGTGTGCCACTACACTTTAATTATAGGGGTGCGTTCCAAATTATCATGTGGTCACTTATGTTTCTCAATGGAGAAATAACTGGACCCGTATCTGCCAACATGTCAGGGCTGTGAGAGTGAACATAAACTCGGTCTGTCTGTGTTTCGGTGAGGTTTTTACAGCTTGGCCCCGGTGCTGAGTGGATGCAGCCTGTTGAAATGACGGAGGAGCTGTAATCTGAGAAGAGCTCAGAGGTATTATTAGTCAAGAAGCCAAGAGCGGCACTTCAGACAACCAGATGTTGCGTTTGAGGCACCGGGAGAAGTCGGGAGCAGCAACAACTCTTCCCCACGCCGAGACGAACTTTTACACACTGGTGATGCAAACTGGCAGGAAGGATCAAAAAGGAGCAACAGAGGAGCTGTAACAAAAACATTATTTGTTTGTTTGGGGAGGGGAGAAAGGAGGGGAGGACTTGAAAACTTTACAACTAGAGCCCAGATTCAAGCTAACGTCAAGGATTTGATTTGCAACGTTCACGTGCGCTGAAATGAAATAGTAAACTAGGATTCTCTAGTTTTGTCCCGGCGTTAAAAACTTTTGTGTGTGTGTGTGAGTGTATGTGGAACAAGTGGAAGTCATGGCTTTACTTCACTTGCTCCTAAGCGCCGGGATGTTGTCCCTGTCCGTGCGTGGAACTTTTTTCCGGGGACCTTTACATCCAGAGATGTCAAACGGAACTTTTCATCATTACTTTGTGCCGGACGGCGACTACGAGGACAACGACGACCCGGAGAAATGCCAGATGCTCTTCAAAATGACCGACGAGCGAAAGTGCACTCTGAACGAGGACCAGGACGCCGTCATTCGGGATGACTTCACCATCATTAAGCGGCAGATAGAGGATTCGGCGCGGGTGCTGGAGGGCATCGGCAAGAGCATCTCGTACGACCTAGACGGAGAGGACAGCTACGGGAAGTACCTGCGGAAGGAGACTACCCAGATCGGCGAGGCGTTCACGAGCTCGGAAAAATCCCTGCTGGAGCTGGAGGTGAAGTTCAAGCAGAGCCAGGAGAGCGAGCTGAGGGAGGAGCACCGGCTCAATGACGACTTTCTCAACATGATAGTCCACACGCGGGACGTCCTGAAGGAGACCTTGGACATTTCTCTGGGCCTGAAGGACAAGCACGAGCTGCTGTCTCTCATCATCCGCAGCCACGGCACGAGACTGAGTAGGCTGAAGAACGAGTACATGAAGTTCTGAAAGAAAATAGTCCCTAAATGTCTCATTAGAGCACAAAGAAAAGTTATTTTCATGTGTGGTGGGGAGAAGAAGAGGTAGAATGGGGGGGTGGGGGGCAGAAACAAAATGTAAGCATTGGTGGGTTATTTAAAGGAAAATTTTAGTCATTTATAACAGTTAATTTTTGATGCATTTGCTCAGATTTAGTGATGTAAAAAGAGCATTAATGTGTGATAGCAACTAAACTGGGTGCAGCATTGCTACCTGATCTCAGGGTCTTATTTGGTAGAACAGCCGCATGTCAGAATATTTTTTTATTTTATTATAATATAGTCAGTTTTTTAAAATGTGTTTAAAATATTTAATACTATGCAAAATGCACGTTGAGGACTATACACAGTGATGGCATAAAGTTTAGTTAACAAAAATCTGGGCCTATGGATAGTTATCTTGGTTTTTGTGTTAGAATGCATTGTTTTTACTTTACTGTACTGGACTGTATCTGACGCCATCAACACTATATGAGGTGTAGGTAAAAAAAATAAATAACAAAAAAAGATAATATATTTTCACAGTAACCTACATGTAATCATAAAAATACTCTGTTGCAATTTCCAAGAAGCAGCTTGCAAGAGAAATTCTTTATGCATCAGCTAACCAGAACAAGAATGAAAACAACTGAAATAAACTAATCAACATAAAAACAAACCCAAGAACATTTAAATTAAAATGGAAAAAAATAGACATTTACCACATTTTTCTTGCTCTATGCACTAAAGACAATTTTTAACTTTATAGAATAAAGCCCAAATTTAATAAATTCTTTATGATCAGTTTTATTGCTCAACGTGTTGAGTGTCAAAAACTGTCAATGAATTCTCCATTTGAGAATGAAAAAAAAAAGGCTTTAGTCCTCTTTGACTGAAAACAGGGATTTAAATATTTACTTGAGAATAAAACTGGTTGCACAACTCAGTGTTTGCATTCCCTTCTGAATCTTGTTTTTTTTAGCTCAAATATTTAAAATAAAGCATAAAGTAACTTTAGTTGCTCTTCTTTGACCCTTAAGATGATTGTTCCCAAAAAGTCAAAGTAAATGTTTACATAGTTTGACGTATGTGTTGTAGTTTTGTCTTGTTTAGTTTTATAGGTGAACAGACTTTGCACAATTCTTTATAAGTTGTGACATTGTAGTCTTTGTAATGTTGTAAAATGTACAGTTTAATATTAGAAGTAAATACTGTGAGTGCCAATATCTTTATTAATAAATCATTGTATCTATGTTTGTTATGCAAATTTAAACTATCTATCTATCCTTGTGTACCTTCATGACAAGATGTAAGACTTTGATGGATGAGACTGCAGGCAGCACTCGTGTCATTTTGTGTCAGAAACTTCTCAGTGTGACTCCATGTTTATTAAAAATTGTCTTGTGACTTCTTTAAATAAAGTAATTATGTTCAAAGTACAACGTTTCTGCAAGAGTCAGGGGGAGGGGGGGCTTAGCTTGGATCAAAGCACTTGCCCTTCCAATCATTCTTGTTTTCATCCAGTAGTTTATGATGCCAAAGTGACAACAAGCCATTAATTATGTCGGGAGTTATTCCCATGGCGCTGCCTGCTGGAGGTCTTTGGATCATGTGCCGCGTAGCCGACCCCACAAAATGGCAGTAGCACCGTAATAATTGGGAGAGCATGATATATTGCCACGTGCAAATTACAAAGTTCCTCACTATGTTTGCCTAACAAGGTTTTGAAGTCGGCTATGAATTATACTCAAAGGCTCCAGCCTCCTAATTATAAGTGCTTTGAAGAAAGTAGCTGCTTATCGGCATTTATGAGAAGCAAAGATATAAGGGTGTGTGTTTTAGGTGCCGCAGCGGGCCTTACGAAGCCCCCCGCTTGTTCTCGACAAGCTTATTGAAAAACTTTTTCAACAATAGTTTGGCCCATTAAGGTCACAGGTAATTTCAAGCAAACCCTCTGACATGTTCAATTAAAGGAATTACACTTTTATAACTACACAATTTATCAAAAACAAACAAAAATGTCTGCTGTTGTAACCTACAAAGAGCAGATTGTCTCAGATTAAACTCAGGATGAAGCAACATACTGTTCCAATACATCAACCATCTTACCTTATATGTTTTCACAAGAGAGGGAAGACCCTGGTTTTCTCATTTAAGGTTTAAACAGATTATTGGTACCATGTAGTGGAAAAGCCATATATCTAACTGGCATCCTTGACAGGATAAGTACCACCATGAGACTTTGAGTTTATTTCACAGTGGAGATGTATTGCCCTAATTTGTATTTAGCATTGATCCTAATGTTACATAATGGTACTATTAGCTACAAATGAATAGCTTTTGTTTTATTTAAACAAGTTATTTCAATCAAAGTTTTGTGCAAACATAAAATGCTTTTACAGAAAGATGTAAAAATATTGTTATCAACTACAAAACATTTTACAAATCCGTTTTGTTTTTGCTTCTCATTATCTAGATGGATTACAGGGTGTGCACAGCAGCTATACAGCCTGACTACTTTTATTACATGAGAAAAGATTGGATAAACTTGAGCCAATACAACAAGCATATACTAGTTTGTAAGATAATGGAATTGTCGTCACTGTTTAGCCTTAGGAACCGACTGCCATGTTGTAAATGTGGTGGTGTTTAGGTTAATAATTTACAAAATGATGCTTTTTAAAAGGAAGACTCAGATGTTAGGGTGTGCTATTTAGACAAAAGGATTGTGCTGCACAACAGGTACGGACCGTCCTGTCTGAACCTGCAACAGACCTACAAACAGCTAATCTGAGAGGTAACTGTGTTACTTTTACTCGTGTTTATTTCAAGCTACAAGTTTCTGAGGAATAAATTAATCCAGACTAGTTATTAAAATATAGTTTGTATTAAAAAAAATTTTGTTAACTTTTTAAAACTTTCATGAAAACAAATAATAAGATTCACTCTCAGTCTGTTTAAATAGTTTTACAATTTAAGAATGAACAAATGCAAATCAGGCTGGTTTTTGATTGTTTTGTTTGCCTTCAACAAACATTTTTAAAGATTAAAAGGCATTTAGATACAAGAGGATTGACTTATACAAACTAGAGCAAAGCAGTGCTCAGGAGTTTGCTTTCAGTCCTCTGTTTACCCTGCTGTAAACCTCTATAAAAATGTTTGTAGTTCTTTTGTTATAAAAAAGGCATGAATGGTGATGATTGGTAACAATTTTGTCTGAAAAAGAAACTTAGTATTGTATGTGCCAATACATGTCGTCGGATTTGAGCTGTCTGTTGAAGCAGATTTTTCATCTCTTTGTGAACAAATAGTGAAAAAACGAGTTTTGTTTGTCTACGTTCAAATAATAAGAGACACAAAACAACCCATCAAGTCATTCAATCCAAACAGGTTGTTTCTGTGCCTATAACTAGAACAAACTAGAAAAAACAAGAAACTAGTGTTCCTTGAACAATAGATGTTTGTTCTTAAGTGTCACAAAAAATAAATACAATTCTCAGATCTCTCCTTTTCAGGTTTATTTTGCACTAAAATTTGGCGAAACAAAATACTAATGATGCAGTGTTTTTCTCATGATTCTATATTTTTTCCTCAGAATTGAGTGATTCTATAGTTTTTCCCCTCGACTTGATTTAATATAGCAACTGTAACTGACTACAATATTTTTTCTTTGTTTCTTAATGCCAGAATGTTGAAAAATAAATTGTGGCATGTCTGCAATTCATTATTTTTTTAATCCAGAGTTAAACTGAAAAAAAAAACAACACATCCTCCAAAATCTACATCAATTTTTTGAGTCTTGAATTACGGAGTCTGACAAGGTAGTAGCTAAGACGCATACTATGGAAGCTAACATCTCAAAATTTGACCAAAATACCTACAACTTTTATCTCCCAACATAGTCAGTTTCAAGTGAAGGCAAAGGTGATATGAAATGATAGGCCAGGGGTGTTCTATTCTAGTGTTCCAGTGCTTCTATCTTGCATGTTTTATATGGTTCCCTGCCTCAACACACCTGATTCAGTGATTGAATTACCTCTTCAGGGTTTGAAGAAGCCTGTTAATCCCTTATTTAAATCAGGTGTGTTGGAGCTGAGAAACCTTTAAAACCTTAAAACATGAAGGATTGGCCCTTGAGAACTCCGATTGGACACCCCTGTGCTATCGGTTTACAACAACTATTATGTTATATCTATGACATTTCAGTTTGGTTGATTTGAAACGCCAAATAGTTTCTGGTTTTTGTCTTGGTCCTGTTCATGGCATTAAAAAAAATTAAATACTGGTATATATCACATTTCTATTGTGTTTATTTTATCCAGGCACAGTTCCAACCCAACCAGAATCTATGTAGTTTATTTTTTAAAAGTGCTACACTATGTGAAAACACCTGCTTATTTATCACAAACTAGAGCTTAATTTCTTTAGCCAGTTTGTTAATGACACCGTTTTATTGTTTACTTATCTACTGGGCAATTATGAAGGCTGGTGTCGTTATCTGTCTGCAAATAGTAACAGCGAGGTACTTGGATCACAGTCAGAATACCGACTCGACCTTTCACCCAATTTCCTTCTCACGCGGACAACTATAGATAGCCGCTGCGCTCGTGAGGACGGAACAGCCGACCGTCATTTTACAGGTAACCTCTGATGCCGACACAAGTTTCAGTGAGTTTTTAATGCCGCTTTCATTCAAGAGTTTTAGTAAAAAAGCACGGCGGTAAACAAACCAGTCGTTAAAGGGGAGGTCGGCGTTAGCTTCCGGATGTAGAAAGCTGACCGGCATGCTAACAGCCGTGCTAGCTCGTTCTTAACAGCAAACAGCTGGAAGCTAAACGCGAAATTACCACTCAAGCTGCTTTAAATCTGTAAATCAACACCGCAAAGTCGGTGATAAGTCCACCAGTTTACCGGAAGTAGTATTAGACGTCAAATCATCTGCTTATTCCCTTACTCGATTGCCTTAAAGTTACTAAGCGTTCAATCGAATATTGTTAATGAAGGAACTATATCTTGCGTGCTTTAGTTGTTTCTCTACTTTTAAACAGGTCTTCAGAAGCGTTTAATCACTCACTTATAAATCAGGTGTGTCAAAGCAGGGAAACCTCTAAAACTTGAAAGACCTGTTTTATCAACACACCTGATTTAAATGAATTAATTACCTCCGCAGTTTGCCACCATGTTCCGCAGAAGCCTGTAAATCATCATCAATTTGAAGCAGGTGTGTTGAATCACATCTATAACATCTAAAATATGCCAGGTAGTGTGTCCTGAGGACTAGGAGTGGGAAATAACTATCTTAATCTACAATGCCTGAGGTCAGCAGAAATAACATTCCACACCATTAAAATGACAGTAATATTTTTAAAAAAGAGATAGAAGTAAGAATGAAAGCTGTGTGAATGAAGCTCCTGAAGTGAACAGATTCTAAATGCTAATTGGTTGTAGATTTATATCTTATGATTACTTTCTGGAAGTTTCGTTAAAATCTCGAGTGATTTATAAAACATTTTGTTAACAGAATAGAGAAACAAACAGACAGACAGACAAATATATGGGAGGCTAGGAGTGTGCAATACATGTATCATCGATGAGTTCTTTGCCCTTGTTTGTGCATAAGCAACATTTTTGTGTGTTATCAACAGAAACTCTCATAAAGCAGTTTGGTGAAATGTCCTCAAAGACCAGTTTATCTTTGTGCTGCCTCTGGCTGTTCATAAATCACAGCTGGAGCCAGCCACATCCTGCAGAGAGGTGAGCTTTCTGAAATGAAGCATCACGGAACCAAAACAGGCGTGGAGCAAAACTCAGCTGCGTTAATGAGGAGTGCCGTGCATTAAGTTTGTGACGGATGTCTCCCGCGTATTGTTCTCAAAGCATGATAAATTAACTCAGTTTATTGATTTTTTTTTTGTGGTTAACAATTATTTTTTAAACTAAATACAAAGTTGCTTCCTGTCATCATCAATCGTACAGAAATCAACACAGGAGGCCCGAAGGCACCTAAGTCCTAGCTTAGTGGTTTTTTTTTTTTAGTTTTTATATACCAGGTATTTAGCTAGAGGGGCGTTGGGGTGTTGTTCAGTTTTACAATGCCCTCTTTCAGCTGGGGACGCCCTTAGGGCACTGTGCTGGACTTCAGGTCCCCTGAGCTTTTTTTAAATTTTACTCTTCGCAAATTTCATAAACTTCCATAAAGTACGTAAGTGGTGGAGGGGGGTGACTGCAATTATTTTATGAAGTCAGAGGAAGACACATAAAGAATAAATTATGTACTTTACAAAAAAATAAATAAATAACATGTGTATGAAATGTTAATTGACATGGAAATGTCACACCTGTTGGTCCACTTTACTTCCTGGACCTTTGAGTTGCATCTCTTCTCATTGGCTGTTCAGATCCAGGGCCAAACTACTGTAGCAAAAAGAGGGGGTGCCTCCCATCATTCAATTGCCAGATAACCCACTTTTTTTCTTTGCTCCAGTTTATGCAATTCTACATAAACAATATTTAGACTTAAAACTCATTACAATGTTAATGTAAAGCATTTTAAAGTTTAAAATGGTTTTCATTGTGTAAAAAGTATTGAGAAGTTTTATTTTACACATAAAATTTGTTTTTCATTTATTGTTTATGAATTGTTCATGTTAATTTGTTCTTGATGCGTATTTGGTCCTCTTGGCTTCATCTTCACCTTTGACTGTGGATGATAGTGAGAGAAACAGCTTAGAGTTACAGGACTTTTAACAATTATAAACAAAAAAATATATAGTAGTCATTTTGACAGTCATATGAGCAAAAAGTGTACAATATTACACACTTTCTAATATTGCTTGAAAATTGCATGATTGAAGATGTGACATTCCCTTTTTTGTACAAAGCAATACATTTGATTTGTTTCAAGTTTGAACAGTTTGTGTCTTAGACCAACTCATGCAGAACTAAATAAAACTTTACACAAACTGTGTCTGACCACAAGAAACTTTTTATTACTCATTTAAAATACCACTTGCCCTGCACTACACTTTTGTCACGGTTCTGCCAGCTCACAGGCTGTAAACCACTGACATATTGACCATTTGCATTTCCCTAGGCATATTTAAAAGCTCTCACTTTATATACAAAATGTTTCAGTAGCTCTGTATTTCTGCTGGTTTGACTGTTCTTTTTGTATTGTATAAAGAGTATTTAGCATACTAACGTTTATAGTTATTTTTAAACCCACACAATTTACCTCATTTGCCACACAGGGAGGTTAATGCCAAATACAAATGATTTTGTGCATAATATTGATTAGAACTGTTATTACAGATAATTCTTTGGTTTTGACTATGTTTTCTACAATTTTCATAAAACAAAGCATGGTATTGCATGATTCTAAAACTTTTATTTTTCTTTTTCTCCACAGAGTTGTTATATCAAGTGAGAACATTCAGACATGTGGATGAGTACATTTGCACGTTTTGCCCTTCCCGTGCTACAAAGGAGCGCCTCTCCAATAGCCTGTAAGGCCCTGAGAGCTTTTCGCAGAATTGAGAAGGCTGGAGTTCCGCCGCCCTTTTTTGTGACTCCAATGGGTGTTCGTGGGCACCACACACTTGGCTCTGCCTCTCTCCCTGTGGCTCACCACTCAGTGAGGCATGTCCGGGCTCTGGACGAAGAGAGGCTTTTGGAGGTGGAGTGGGAGGATGGAGGCCAAAGTCTGTTCCCTTTCACCTGGCTTAGAGACAACTGCCAGTGTCCACTGTGCACCCTGCAGTCCGCACAGGCTCGTTTACTCTCGCTAACTGATCTTGATGTCCACACAGGAGTAAATGTTGTGGAGGTCACCAATGACAACAAGGTCTGTTGTTGCTATAAGCTGGCCAAGTTGCACACACATTTAAACTGTTCTGTATTTTGAGAACTGATGTGAGTGGTTACATTTTAACAGAGGCTGTAAGTTTAAGTAAAGTTTATATGGTCTGTATTGTTTTTTAAAAATATTTATTTTTCTAAAATGGCAACACAAATAGGGGTTATAGACTTTAATACTCTCTTTTTAAATTTTACAAATGTATTGCCTATTATGATTAGTACTTACAGTTCATTGCACATGGATCAAATATGGCTTCAGAGCATGACTTGTCAGTTACTAGCAATATTGTTGCTTTTACCTGTAAGCAGTACAAGCATCAATTCATTCCCACAAAGTGACAGTTTTAGTTTGAGTTTCCAGTTGAAAGGGAACAAGTAAGTGTATCAAATCATCACAGATTTCTCTGATAACAGAATTTGGCGAGGAGCGAAGCTTGCTAGAGGCTTTCACTGATCATTTTGGCACACATTTCGTAATTCATTTCATTTACTTAGTTAAAAAGGTGTACCACAGAGTGTGACTGTGTTTATGATTCATGCAAAATGCAGCTGTGGTTGAGCTTTGTCTAAGTCCTAAAATTTAAAACACCAAATCTAAGCTACAAATTTATCAGCCCAAATAGTCTTTGCTCCAAACTGGGGGAGAGTGTTCTCAGTCTAAGTGCCTGTCTACCTCAGCACAACACAGAAATGGTGTTTGCATATAGAAGTGTAAGAATGATATTCATTATACTTTGGTAACATAAAACCTGTTTCTTTGTGTAAAAGCTGACCTTTGAGGCCAGCTTCCTCACGATGAACTGCAAGGGTAAGGAAAAAAGGCAATGGTCTAATTTTGTCATTTTTTATCTTCCTGTAAAGAAATCACATCCAATCCTTTCTTTTTCTTTTCAGTTTCTAAACAGCATTAAACAGATTGTTTTTGACTTTCCTGCCAAGATATTGTTGGCATAACTTGATTATAATTTGCAGCAATAACTTTTCTAATCTAATTCTTATACTAAGATATTTGATAAGCTAGTATTATAATCATGCTGTTTGGATTTCACAGCTGCTTCTGGTAGTACACAAATATTTTGGATTAGGACTGTTTAAAGGCCACCATTGAAAAATGAAATTACAAACAAAGGAAAGGTGTACTGTAAAAAAAAATTAAAAAATAATATTTCTCTCAGTTTACAAACTAAAGTAATGTATTTTGTACCTGCATTTCAAAAAGGTAGAACAGCATCTTTTGACGCTCATATCATAAAATGTTAAGAAGATAAAATAGCCAGCTATGATGAAACCACATCAAAAGAAAGATTTTAAGAACATTTCAGTTGCAGGAATACCACTGTGCTCTAACTCGATGGGTTATCACAATTAAATATTGAACAGTGAAAATAAGGGCATAGCTTAAAAGACAACTGAGCTCAGTCTAGTTTTCTCTCTCTTCAGGTTTCAGTTGTTTGGCCAGACCATCACAATAGTGTCTTTGATGCTGATTGGCTGAGAAAACGCTGTTTTTCTACTACTGCCAGGCAAGCAATGCAGGAGGAGCTTTTTCTCAATGGTGAGTCATGTTTTATCTTATTTTACTTTAGGATAGAAAACAACCATATACTGCATTAAGTTTATGTTTTGGTTTTCATTTTTTGTTTATGGTATGAATATATGTATATGTGTGTG
>JARVJO010000164.1:26663119-26680794 GCA_031762555.1 Cynodonichthys magdalenae | reverse complement strand
TAGAAGCATTTCTGAAATTGATTTATTTATTATTTAAATTTGTTAATTGTCTGAAATAAAAGTCATTCATTCATTCAACACATTTCAACTGTAGCAAACAGATACAATTAGCTGAGTCATCCTCCACAGATAAAAACATCAAATATTTTTTTGCATTTTTAGAATACTTATGTTGTGGAAATTATTTGCCCAGGCAGAAACACAAGTGATCCAAAAATGCAAAAGTAGTCCGTGAATGGCCGTCTGAATTTATTGTTTAAACAAAACACACACACGTCATGTTACAGTACATAAGATGTATGTGTACCTGAGGCAGTCTCAAATACACTTATTTATACAGAAGGTTATCAAAACAGACAATGACGGCAACAGCTGGCGCCGAGAGAGCAGAACACTTGATTACCCATCCAGCAGGAATGATAACTCCTGGCAGATCCTGTAAAACTCTTTGTCTGTGAGAAAACAGAAGATAAAGTTAAGTCATTATGACATTTTAGGTCAGAAAAAGAGGTCACTGACTCTTAGCCTGAGAAGAATCAGATGTATAAATTAAATGTAAAAATTATTTTTCTATCACAACTTAGATTCTTATAGAACTTGGTCACTTTTTACTCTTGTTTGTTTCAAATGTTCCTGTTTCACATTTGCAATACTTTTTAACATTTGCTTTTACTCGTCATACAGTTTATAACTGTATAATCAGGTGTTCCCTCACAGCGACTTAGGCAAAATCACGACCAAAATGTTCATTTAACAACAAAACCAAGGGAGCTTTAAGTTCCCTTGAAATTAAAGAGCATAGCAAACACGTGGTGTTTGCTATGCTCTTTATTTTCAAGGGACATGCAACATAAAAATTAGCTATGCAACATAAAAATTAAGATATCGCAAGATATCAATAAAAGCTGCTTAACAGGAAATCTACATTTTTCTTGTTAACTTGAGGCGCTGCAAACATTTTTTTCTGGCTCCTAAGTAACTGTTGATGACGGCAGGTGATATATTTTATTACTGAGCCATCTCTCTTCATCTGGGCTGGAGTCTGTTGTCTTGTGGCAAATAAAAAGCTGTTCTTCACATCAACAGGTTCATATTAACTGTAAAAGTTGAGTTAAAGCTTCAACTTTTCAGCAGTCTGAGGCTGTGTTGTGTGACACACGTGTACACCAGCACACACACACACACACACACACACAGGTCTGACTGTCTGGCTTTTCTCTCAGGTGACATCGTGACCTTTGACAACTGGCGTCTGCTGCACGGGAGGAAGAACTTCATCAGCAGGTCCGACAGGCTGAGACTCCTGGAAGGAGCCTACCTGGACTGGGACGAGGTCATGTCTCGTCTCAGGATTCTGCGCAGGACGGTCCAGGAGGCAAGCTGTGGACACGAGGCCACGTTTAACTAGGCAGCCTTCCTGCTGGAGCTGCAGCTTGGTCTTAACTCACTGCCGAGACTCACAGGACAGCTCTCACTCCAATCTGACTCTGCTGTGTTCAGTTAACTAATAATAATGTAAATAACCTAAACAAATTATATTTTTGATAGTACACAGAATGATTTAAATTTTATTAGGGGAAAAAAATACCATTTGTAAATTTTAAATGTGTACATTGTGCAACACAGCAATGCAAAGACGGGAAAAAAGCCTCGTTCTGATTTTAAGGTGCTTTTAGATTTATTTTTTTTTAACCTAAAGTAAATGATGTTTTATACTTTGTCACTTGTCTACAATTACACATTTTTTTCCTTTCTGATCTTTTCATGCTATTATGAAACATTTGGCCTAAGAGTTTATTTTTACAGAATTACTTCTAATTTTCCACAACCTAAAAATATTTGGTCTGTTTCCCCAGGAGTTCAGGAGTCTAAAACCTGCTATGGCTGAGTTAGAGAAAAAAAAAATATGTAAAAGTGTTGCACTTTCCAGTTTAGTGTTTATTGAAAAATTTACAAAATGATTGTGTAAAAGTCTTAAACACACATGGAGCTGGACAGAGTGACCCTTTAAAGTTTGCCTTCTGGTGATCAGCACCAACCAAAAGTTCTCCATGTGCCATTTTATTTGATTAGATTTTTCTTACAATGATCATTAGTTGAACATAATCCCACTCTGGATTATGTTGGAATTAGACCAGTATGTCTGTAAAGCTGCTATAGCTATGCTACCTCCGTTTGTTTGATCACATGTTCTGGACCTGTTTCTGCTTAACATCTCTGGTCCAAACTGGTGGTGTGGATTTTATCTGTAAAGATTTCAAGATCCAGAAATGTACCGTTACCACAGAAACAAGCATGTTAGGGTTTAATCAAATGTCTTATCAAAAATAATTCTGGCAATTAAATTACTTTTAAAACTAAACTTTGCTTTGAGTTTTGTCTTGTCTGAATCTTACGTTAAGTAAAACTAACAGATTTCTACTTTTTGTTTCAGAAAGACAACACCACCAAGCTTCATTTAGGACAACTTTATTATATTGCCAAAGCTGTACATAATTCTATAAATACTTTTGTTTTTTACCCCCAAAAACACTGGAATATTTACACCTGACATCACCATCCCTTCCTCCTTGCAGCGACTACAATCAGAGCTCAGGTGAAATATTCCAGTTTTAAACTAAACCTTTTAGCTCTAGCAGAAAGTTCACAGCTCAGTTTGGCGGATGCTTCAGGCGGCGTTCTCGTTGACCAATCAGCATCTCCTCAGCAGCTTCCTGAACTTTCTCCTCTGCAGAGTTAAGTCACTAAAAATACAAGCTTGTCGGGATCAAAATAAACCCTCTTCCAGTGAGATCGCAATATATTGCTGAATAGAAGAAACTTTACAGCACTTGACCACTCACACACACACACACACCCACACACACTGGAGGATGGAGCAGTGGGACCAACTGTTTTTCACTGACATGGAACAAACACAACATAAAGACAGGATGAGCTCCTCGCGAGGACCACGCCTGAGGGTCAGACAGAGGACAGAAATCTGCTCCCGAGTTTAGTCGCAAACTTTTTAACCTTCTTGCATAAAAGCACGACTGCCCAGCTGCTCAGCTTTCTAGAACAGAAGCTGCAACTCTTACACCATGTTCTGCTCGGGGAACAAATAAACTGTGCTTACACCCAGATCAGCTGTAAACATGACCTCTACAGTTAAAATTTGTTTTGTGCCATGTCGTCGTTCTGTCTTTCAGCTCGATTCCTGGAAGTGTGAGGATTTTCATTCGCAGTTGGAAATTTACCGTTGCCTTCCTCCCACATAGTTACCTGACTTCAAAAGTACAATAAATGTTTAACTGGATTTATTGGGTCTGAAGAGAAATATGAAAAAAAAAAGTTATTTTAGTCAGTGTAAGTGGGTTAATAAAGCAGGAAGACAAAATGTTTATATTCAGAACTAATATCTGCCAGACTTTTGTTCTCTGAAATATTTTAATGAATTCTAATCAGGATTTTTCAATAAATGTCTGACACATGTTACAACAGCATGATGGCTGAGCTTTTAAACTCAGCAGGTTCAGGATCAAACATTTCATTCTGCTTGTAGAGGTGGTTTGGTCCAGAGGAAGGCCAACCCTTTTAAGCTGCTTTGATATAAACAATCAGTGCGACTTTAATGTGCCGTTTTAGTTTTTCTTTGAAGTTTTCATTCACGACAGCAACACAGCGGCTGTTTTCCGCCCTCTGCCTGACCAATGAATACATTTGGAGGACACTGAACAGTCATGTCACACTGAATAAGTAAATCCACACTATAGAAAAGAAAAAAAAACTCTTACATTCTTCACCCTGTGAGAACCAGATAACTGAAGGAAACCTGGCTCTGGCAATGGCTAACTACTTCTTAAGTATTGCACATCTAGCAAAAATCAACATTTTGTAACTTTTTTTTCTTGTTTTTTTCCAGTGAAATGTACAGTCAAATATATATTAAATAAATACTATATATAGAAATATATATATAATATTTATTCTTCAGCCTTATAGTAACATGCAGTTAATACCAGAGGACCACAGACAAGAAGTTTTACAGTAGAGCTAGAACAGTAATTGAGCCTGGTGGGGCCAAACTAGTGGGGGGCACATCTGAGAACACTCAAAGGGATTTTTGGGGTGAACACGGTTACGAGGAGTTTACATGCTCTGGTGCAGTATACAGTAGCTTCTTCAGTATGGAACGTGGGTCTCTGGATGTGTCTGCGGTTTCAAACTTGGACAGACTGCGACTTTACAGTAAGCACAGAGCAACACAATCGCTGTTTCGACAGGCGTGGAGGGGGTGGGAAGGGTGGGTCTTCAGTGTAGTGAATGTCGAGGCTGCGTGTGCACGGGACCTGCATGCACTCTGTGGCTCGGGCTAATCCCTTTGCGTGGATTTAAAAACTGTTGGATCTTGGCAGCAGGAACAAGAGGAGCCGATGGAAGAGGGGAGGGGAGGACGGCTCACATCTTCGGATTAAAGAGTCAACAATGTGCAGCTAGTTGGAACATGGGAACAACAGTGGCGGAGGGAAAAAAAAGGGGGAGCTGGGAGTATTTACACGACATCACAGAGCAAACGGGTCGACACAACTGGATTTAAAAAGGATCTCGGGGCTTCTATCTACACAGGAGGAGAGGAGCAGGAAGTGTGTGCTTAAGATTTAAGTTTGGGATTGTCAAAAGTCTGAGACGCCGTTTCAAGTAGAGAGGCACACCGAGGGGTGGGGAGGCGGCGGCGACGCAGGGCGTTGACTAGCTAGGAAGGGGTCTCGGCGACAGCATCTTGGGTTTTCCTTCCCCCTCCTTCCCCTTCACTGCCGCCACGTATGAGAAAAGACAGAGGACCGAGTAACAGATCTGATGTGCCTGCAGAGGAGGAGAAGAGAAGTTCAACATTTTACAATTAAATAATAAAAAAAAGAAAAAAGAAAACAGGCTACAGGCTAACACGTAACACGCATTGTGGACGGATGCAACTAAAAGCAGTTCTGTTAAAACAAGAAATATCTGTCTTTACTGCACTGACACTTCTCAGAAACACAGTGTCACTCTCACCAGCTGTATGCTATGATTCAAATACACTACATTACCCACAAGTCTCATCTATCAACATGCATGACTGGATTGGACGTCGTCAGTTGGTTGCTATGGATAATGACACGCAGGTGGTATTATTACACACTGAGTCTCAACAACATAAACAATGCCTGTCAGGTTCTTGTGCACCTTTAACCTGTAGAAAAACACAAAGCTGCTGTATCTACTTTAAATTTTCTAAACTGTAATTCAAAATAAATTGTGAATATTCTTGTTTATGAAATTTGAGGGTAAATAGCTCATTTTAATTACTAATAGTGGCAAAAATCAAACACTGAATATTAATTTTGTGCTTCAGTTTTTTTTTTCATACATTTATTAATGTCTAATAATCAGACCTGAGCCATAGATGGGGGAAGGTAAATATATTAGCTGGCCTCTGTGACAACTTTCAGGGTCAGTATTATTTTATAATGACAACGTGCGCCACGCAGCTTGATCATTACATCATTATCAGCAAAGATGAAAGACCATGTGAAGAACTTTCTTTAAAACCTATTTTTAGTCAGAAACCCTCTGAATCACAGCAGCTAAAGACTCACTCACTCAGCACTTATTTTTTTTAATGTTTTTTTTCTATTTTTTTATGTAAACAAATATATTGATTGTAATATAAAGACATAAATGTTGGATTGAATCAAACAAAGGTGTGTCTGACATCTAGTGGACTTTCTATGAAACCAAATTAAAAAGTATTACAATTCACCTGGGAAACAGAATCTCACACATCCTTGTAAACTAAATTAATTACATGTTCATTTACACCACACTGTATTCTTTGTCAGAGCAGAAACATGTCATGTTACGTCCACTTCAGTAATGGATATTGATGGGTGGGGGGGTGGGGGCGGGGGGTAGGAGGAGAGTATCTGCACTTTTTTTTCTCCACTTCAAGCACTGATTTGTCAAAGAAAGAAAAACTTTGTGTATGTAGATCCCACTGCTGGACCGGAGTTAATACTCATGAAAACTTTAAAACGCATCACCACACCGATGCAGTCAGTTCCACTTTCATGCTCTTCATGTGGTAAAAAAAACAAACTCTGATATTCATGATACTAAAGTAAAAGAGCTCTAAACAAAAAGACGAGCACAGATCAAAGACAGAGGACACGGGGACTCACCATGGGAGTCTTGTACTTGTGGATCACCACTTCTTTAGTTTCAGGAACTATGTCAGTACGAGAGACAAAACAAAGAATTCAAAGGCAGCAGGAACCATGATGGGTTCATGTGAGAGCTTTGAGGAGTTAACAGGGTTGAACTTTCAACACGGTGCAGAATAACAAGTGGGCCAAGAAGAGTTTCACCGTCACAGACATGACTACTTTAGATTTCATTCCAAATCTATTTATTTATTTTTAATGGCCAATTTGCCCAGACATATCTTACTTTGATTTTTATCCACTTAAAGTCAAGCAAAGGACTGATTACGATCATAGAAGGCTGTTAGTGACACGTTCATGGCCCACTACATGGACAAATAAAACCACAAGGGTCTATTAACAGCAAACTGCAAAGGTTATAAGGTTTGATCAATGAAGAACAAACGAGAGAAAGAGAGAGGGAGAAAAAAAAAAGAAGAGGACGACTTTCCCTCCCTGAACCCCTGTGAGACGTCACAGAAAAGCAGCTGGAAGAGACTAAATCCTGTCCGACTTTTCATTAGTAACAGTGAACCCGCTGCAGAGATGAAGAGGCAGATATCTGGACGGATGCAGAGGGCTGGGAAATGTCAGATCCCTCTGCTCAACCCCCCGCACGTCACAAGCAGGGTCCCGCCTGGCATCTCCCCACGGAGATGCAGAGGCGGGAGCGGAGAAGGTGGCGCTCATGTGAGGAACAATGTCTGAGGTGAGCGCCGAAATGCAAAGCAAGTGATGAACGAAGCAGAGGGAAACTCGCCGATACGGAGGAGGTGGGAAAGAACAAAAAAAAAAAGGAAACGGTGAAATGGGGAAGTGATGGGCACGGGTTTCGTTTAAAGAAGAAAGGTGACAACACTTTACCTGCTGGAGAATGAAGGTTTTCATAGTGGCAAAGATGAGGAGCGACATTACAAAAGCAGCACAGAGGCACGGCAGTAACCCAGCCCGGCTCTCAGCCTCCACCTCTGATGCCAACGGCTTTTTGAAATTGTACTTAAAACAGCTCGCACCATCCCGACTGCTGCTAAAGACACGTCCTGAAGACATCTCATCAAGTCCATCTGACCTGTAGTCCTGTGACTTAGTCTGAACATGTCCACTCTTAAACTAAACTGGCTTTTTCTTTAAAAAAAGTTCAAATAAAAAGCTAGAAACTCAAAAATAACTCAATGACACAGATGTCTTGATTGGATTAAATTGAGTTATTAGTTGATCTGTGTGCGTTTCTGTCACGCTGAAACTGTGATGATAAAACAAATCTGACTGAGCTCAGCTGTGTCTGAACAGACTGTCCGTGTTTGGAAATAAAAACTACATTTAAGGAATCCTTTTCAGTCGATGCTTTTTAATAATTAGCTGCCAACAGAACAGTGCTACATTTTGTTTAAATTACCATCCTGGTAATTTTTATTTTTTTTTACGAGAATCCTAACGAGTTTGAACTTAAAATATGATGTGTGCAATTATTTTACACACCGCAAATGTACATTTCTGGAGTCACGGTAGGGTTGGGCAAAATTGTATGGTGTGCAATTTATCGTCTGAAAAACGGCCAACAATTAATATTTGCCATCTTGCAATAATTCCACTTGATATTTTTGTGTGACGTACTCCCTATCACGCACACGTGTGAGTCCATGGCATTCTGCATTACTAAAGATATGCTGCCACTCCAGATTGTGGAAAAGGTGGCGCTGTGATAACCTGTCAGAATGAAGAAGTTTGACTGATGACTTGAAGTATCATTAGAACACAGGATAACTGATTTAGAGTCAGAAACATACAAGTTTAGTAGTAATCTATTAATTATAATAATAGTAGTTACCAGCTAAAATCCTCAATTAACCATGACTATTTCTTTGCCAATATTGCCCAATCCTAAATCATAGTTTCAATTATTCTGGGGTTAATCTGGCTTAAATATAACAGGATGCTTTAAACTTTTCCTTACAGGTTTTTCCTGGTCATATCTAACTGAGGTATTTTCTGTTTAATGTAACATTTGTTAGTTTGACAGAATTTAAATTTACTTTAGACTTAAAGAGTTTACATTTGACATTTGTGTTACTGTAGAGCAGTTAAACTGTAGTTATAAAGGTACAATTTACTGGGGAAAATGGGACATTTTCAGCTGCTTTCATTCACCACTGCTAACATACGATGACAAGACATGTTGCAGAAGCAGCTCCTTTTTTTTGGTAATTTAGAGCAGCTGTCCTAAAGCTGGGGTTGGGACACCCCTGTGAGTCCTGAAACATCAAGTCGTGGCCTTGAAAGATGATGTTTTTTTGTCTTACTTGTTACAAAAGAGTGAAGTTAGTGAACTTACAAATGGATGAAAGTAGCATAATGAATATTGTTGCTAAATCCTTGTTTATTGACCTGACACCAATGTGCATCACAGGGCTCTGCTACTGTTATTTTATGGGTCAAAAGATGAAAAGTTTGGAAACCATTGATTTAATCAAAGTCTCTCATGTTTACAAGTGGAACACCAGCAGAAAATTAAGATAAACGACTGATGAGACAATAACTCATACAAACCTTATGATTGAAAAAAGGTTGGTTAAGCATCAGATTTAACTACAGGAAGAGACATTTGATTAAACATTTCCCTTTTCTTCCTCAACTTTTCTTTCTTCTTTTTTGCTAAGAGAAACGGTGGGGCAAAGGCAGAGAGCGAGTCCTTCCTTGCTGCTGTTCTCTAACCCACAGGCTCACTTCTCTCTTCCTTCTCATCATCTAAATCAAGTGCAACTCTGACACCACGGGGCGACTGAAATCTACATCCTCTGAAAAATTCAGCACTCGCCTCGCGCCCTGCAGACATCAAAAGCTCAGCGCTCCTCGAGCGGAGAAAAGTATCCAATTTAGTGAACCTTTATGAGCTTCTCATCAATAAATTTGCCGTGAAGCCGAGTTACTGCCGTGCCGAGTACAGGCCTAGAATCAATAGATGGTGTAATTACCAAATTCCTCCAGGACAAAGACTCCCTTCACTGTATTGCACTTTTTAATGTGACTCAGCTCTATGAAAACCTAAAAACAAACAAAAACAAACAAAACAAGACAGAACATTATTAACTAAACAACACCAGATGAAGAGTAAACACTTCATAGTCAAATTAAAATTAGCCATGTTAAGCTTGTTTCAATCAGTGTGATGAAGGGTAAAAAGAAAAACAGCTACACATGAAATGCAAGCTTTTAGCAGCTAATGAAAGAAAAAAAAAAGACAATAGGAGAAGTTTCCATGATCAAACACATACATGGGCAATGAGAAGAAATGTATTTAATCTGTTTAAAGCTAAACATCAATTTAAAATGACTCTTTAATCAATGAAACTTGTGGTTTCTTTGTATAAAAAAAACATCATTTTATGGTCAGAGATGCAAATATGGCCCATATGATGCATACATGGAAGATCCAGACAAAAAAGTTAAGACAAAGACAGAAAATTAGACTTGCCAAACAGCTAGGACAGGAAAAAGAAACAACAAAAAAAAAGGAGAAAAAAACAAAATGAAACCCAATAGGATGTAACTGCTAGTAAGCAAACACAGCAGAGGTTGTGTACCTTCCGCTCCTTGCAGGGGGAGAGAGCATGGGAGAGAAATGGTTTGGATTATTATCGGACAGAAGAGCACAAACACTCGACGACACTCCGAGAGCACGCTACTCGCAGGAGCCATCGGAAAAAAAAGTTCTAATCAAGAGTCTAACTGAGAGATTAGCACAGCCAATAAAAAAATCCAGCATGAGAAGATTCAACCTAAATAAAATAACAAATAAGAGCAAAAAAAAAAAAAGTAAAAAGAGGACTGGAAGTTTGACTGGAGTATTGAAAAACAGATTCACCTTCGTTATCCTGGACTTTAAACATCTCAGTCCCCCCCACAGCCCTCCATGCCTCCTCCTCCAGCAACAAGGGCTGGCACCAACGCAACACGCTCACACAGCTGAACAGATACACGAGGGCGGCCACCAGCGGACAGTTACTCCCACTATGATGCAAGATGCCACCTCTGACACCTCTTTTCAGAGCCGTCCGACCCCCTGCCCACTCACTATATGCTGGAATGAGTCTGTCATCAAGATTTCCAGGCTGTTGAGCACAGCTCCCGCTGAGGGTAAGTGGAAAATGTGACAAGCAAAGACACGAAAAAAAAAAAAAAAACACAAGAAACCTTTGTGTGCCAAGGTTTCATGACCTGATCTCTGAATACAAACCACTGCAACAACTGCAGCCAAGTTCCAACAAAAACCTCCAGTTCTAAAGACGCTAAAACGTTCATAGAAACTAAATGCAAGATTTGCAAATCTCAAATGTAATTTTATTTACAATTAAACATAGTAAACATCAAATGTTTAAACTTATAAAAATGAAGGTAATTTTGAATTTAATGGCAGCAACAAATCTCTGATGGAAACTGAGGAAATCAGCTGGTGGAGTTTTTGTCCTATTTTTGTCCGATGTAGGCTTCTAGCTGTTCAAAAATCCTGGTTCTTTGCCAGATTTTTTGTTTCACGATGCACCAAATGTTTTCATAGTGAAGTAGGAATGGAAATAATTAATTAATCAACTTATGATTAATTGTCAGATAAATATTTGTTCCATTGGATTAATTGATAACGTCCGCTTAGACAGACCGGACAGATAAAACCTCTCTGAGACTTTGTTTTAATTTGAGTCAGAAGTAGAGACTTCAGGCTTTAAACCAGTTTAAGTAAAACTGGAGTTAAGATAAATAGTTTACACCACCTTTTTTAAGTGACATTTCAATTGCCAGTCTTAGAATATTATTCATAAATTGTTCTACTATTTTTCAAGGGTTTCACAGAGTGGTGACATCTGACAGCTGTTTCTTCCTATCACTTACTTTCCCAGCTTTATTTGCCTTTGTCCCAAATTTTTTGAGATGTGTTGCTGCCATCGAATTCAAAATCGTCTTTTTACCCCAGAAAAGTTCCACTTTTAGTTTAAACATTTCATATATTTACTCTGTCGCACTGTGAATAAAATATGGGTTTACAAGATTTTCAAATCATTGCATTCTGTTTTTATTTACATTTTGCACAACATGACAACTTTTTCTGAATTGGGATTGTAAATATTCTGAGTTGCTTAAATCTTTAAGTAAAATTAGCTTCTGTTCTGTTGAAATAAGTGTCCCTCTAATTTTTTCCCTATGAAGCACAACTTCAGACTGAATGAATAAAGAAAAACAAAATGTTAAAACAGCGGTGACAACATTCTGGATAAAGGGTTGTTTCACCCTGGTTGTGAAAAAAAAAACTGTTTGGTTTTCAGGCAGTGTTGTTTGACAGAAAAAAAGCTTAAACCATGTAACTATAGATGAAAAAAATAATTTAAAAAAAATCATATTTGTCCAGACTACATAGAAAATAGCAGCAGAATGTGTGACTTTGTGAAAGGACTTTACTGTTGAGCTTCATCCCTTTTAAATTGAAGAAATATAATAAAAAGGTTCTAAAAATCAAACCAGCTCCGACTACGGCTGTCCGCACAGATATAAGGACAACACATGATGTTCGAGGGTCCAAACTTAAATCAAAAGCTGCCATCACATAACCAATTATTAATGAAAAGTCTTTGCTTCGAGGCACCTGTCTCATCGCTGTTACACAACAAACACACACAGATTAACACCTCGTTTCCTCCCACACAGTAAATGAACATGAGGTCTGAGCACCACAGATGTCAAAGACAACTTGTGTGGCAGGATGTGTTAATAGTGCTCGGGAAAAACATGCATACAAATACACAAATAAAAACACAGAGTGGGGAGAAAAAAAGCAAATAAAAAAATAAAAAAGCAAAAGCACAAACTTCTTCCTCTAAAGGAAAATGTTATGCATGACAAGTAAAGGCCAATCAGCTACAGTGTATAAAGGTTATACAGCTCGTTTTGATGAACATTTCGATGACAATAGAGGAAGACGTCACAAGATGAAACAAAATGCTACAGAGGCAAATGGGAGAGACGAGCAGAGAGATGGACAGAAGGAGGGGATGACGTCTGAACCATCATGAGTAATTTTTATTTTTATTCTCATGCCCTTATGTGAGATGAGAGGCAGTTTTCTCCTGCGGTGGTATGGGCCTCTTACCTGGCTGTGCATGAATTTGAGGTTGATTCCTTCCAGTGTCACCTGAAGCAGTCCACCTTCACCAGTCTTCATGTCCTGGACTGGGAACTCGCCACCCAGCTCTGGGCCTGAAGAAAAGATGTAGAATGGGGAAGTTTTACCATCGCTTAGCCATGGCCTTTTGATTGGTTGACAGCATGGAGTTGAATAAAACAGCTGGAGTGAGTCTTGGCCACATGACGTGATCTACTGCAGTAGCAGCGGTGCTAAGTAACCAGACCAGCTTTAGCATTACTGTACATATTGGTTAATAGAGAACAATGAGGACTGATTACGTAAAAACAATAAAAAATATTAATATTATTAACAAAAGTAGTGTCTAATATATTAGAGTGTACATAAGCTATCTAATGTTTATAAAAATGTCAGAAAGCTGTGTGTGTTTTAGAAAGGAAAACTTGTCTTGTTTCAGAAATAAGCTAATTTGATCCTATTTACCTCAATGTGGATGTGATTCGACCAGTATTGAAGCCAATAATGTAAAAGTTTAAATTAAAGTAAGCTTATAGAGTCGATGTAATCACTTAATTTTTGAACTGGCTAGCAGATATTAGCTTGTGTAGCATTGTTATACATAGTGTAGCAGTCTGCTGAATCATGCTACAATTTAGCACAAATTGTTAAATATTACAAGCTGGTTTTGCCTCTAATATATGTAATTGTTACACAAGTTATAATATATTTGACTATTTTTATGTTTCCATTACACAAAACTGACTTGTTAAGAAGATAGTTAGCAAATATCAGTAAAGACAAGTTTCATTGAAAAGTATCATCAAATTTGAAGTGAACATTCAGGTGTCGACTGGTAAATATTTATTATTATTTTTGACAGGTAAAAAATAAATACAAGTTGAAGCCATAATTGTTCAACTAGCTTAAAAGTCTAAGTTACTGACTACCTCCTAATCTAGTTTAGATCATCATTATTTATAAAATTTACTTATATCATCAGGTTGTTTTACATGATTGTTGAAAGAAATTAACATAATTTATTAAAGATTACAGATAATTTGTGACACAGATGTAGTTGGGCTCGCTGTTAATCAAATAGTTGTTTTTTCAGATTTGAGCTGTTGCCCTGTTTGGACGCCATTTTTGCTCGTCCACAATGTGACTGATGCCAACAGTGGGTGGTATAGGTGGGGCTCACTCTAGCTGTATAGCCTCTTTGGTTGACTTGTTCAAGATGCATAAACGGCCTGGACAAAAAGAAAAAAGTCTCCACCTGGCTTAATGCTTTGTTGTCTTGCTGCAGCTCTTTCCATGCTGTCTTTAACACAGTAGTAAAGTTCACGACACTAGAATAAAAAGAGGAGAGTTATTTGAATGAATGCCTGATGGATTTATTAATCAGTACACATTACAGGACGCACTGCTCCTGACCTTTTTGGTATAGAACTTGTTGAGCTGTGTCTCCTGGCCGTTGCGTCTCCAGAGACACAGGACCTTGGTTTTAGGGCAGTAAGTCATGTTGATGAGCTTCTCGTACCACCAACGCTCGTAAACTGTACCGATGTTGCTGCGCAGGACTATACAGTCGTCACAAACCTTTAAAAAAAATTTTTTATAAAAAATAAATAACTCACTTACACGTGTCTGAGACAATAAAGAAGAGTCTGGACTTTACATACCTCCATAAAAAAGATGTCTCCCGTTGTATCTGTGCCAGCATGAACAACAAATGTTTGTTTCTTGATGTGACGACTTCCACTGGGCCTGATAGAAAGCTCGCGGCCACTCTGCACATAATTCAGAACAAATCCTTACAGAAAACAAGCAGAAGCTGAATTAGCTGTGTAAAAAACAGCTACTCACCATATTGGGCAGTTTGTCCAATATTTCATTGATCTCTTGGCTGTACGTGAGGCCGATGTGAGACTTGCCCATCAAGCGCCTCACTTTCTTCCTGACGTCGTTTTTGTTCAGCTGAAGAAATAAAAAATAAAAACATCCATATTTAAATTTGACATTTCCGCAAGTGGAAAAGAGGCTAAACTAATTGAAAAACCAAGCTTCCGTACTTTCATCATGAGCATGTACGCAATCATGTTATGCAGTAGGGTAGCCAAAAGCCTGTCCTCATCGTCCTCTAGACGCTTGCGATCGTGCTCTCCCAGTGACAGGTATCTGTGGTGACACACAAAATTCAAACAGTGACGACCTCAGAACAGGTGACAGACTATGACTGAGATTAATCAAAATTAAAATCAATAAAAAAATAAAATAAAAAAAAATTTAATCAAGCCAAACCTTTCAATCATCTCCTGGGGTCCCTGGTCCATCCCCATCCCCTCACGCTCCAACATCACAGCATCAAGGAAGGCGTCCTCCCAGAACTGCACCTGGTCCCAGAGTGTGGAGCGCTCCTTACCTGAAAACCGCAAAGCAAGCAAGTCTAGCTCCTGGTGTATGGAAAGCTCTACTATATGCAGCCAAAAGCACACATCCTGTCCTCCCTGACGACTTCAGTACCTCTACAGTTTCCCATTTGTAGTGAGTTCAAGGTCAAACTTGTATATATGGTTGAAGTTAATATCGCTTTACTTTTAGTCAATTTGTTTAATTTAGAAAATTACAAACCAATATCGATAAGCAGTACTAACACACAAGGTTTTGCAGTTTGCAAACACTATGCCTCAATCTAAACTCAAAATTATTGAAGACTTTACAGGAATCATCCAAAGGGAGCAACTACAGTTTGGAATATGTTTGCTTAAAAAAAATTCTAGTATTGGCACAAATCAAAATTTAAAAAAAAATCATTTGCGAAAAAAAAAAAAAGTTTAAACGTAATAAAATATTTGCACAACTCCATTTACAGATGTGATCACGGTATATTAAAGAAGCATTTTGTTTCAAAACCTGATTAAAAAGGAAATTATTGCTGATTTTTGTGACCAAGGAAATGGTTAGTGACTCTCAGTAGAGAACTATGAAGTGGTTTAAATGTATTGTTTACTGGAAAGGTTCCAGCTGTGTTCCTTTCCCTTTACAGGTTTGTTAATAAAGTGTGTATTTTAACAGACATTTTCAAGCATATTATTGAAAACATGCAAAACAATAAATAAAAGGCAGCAGTTTGTCGAAATAATGGGAGGACGAAGCTGATGTAATATAAAGCAAACTCTTTTAGTTGGTTATTTAAACTTTAAAAGAGAAATATCATTAAAACTAGAAATAACTCAACAGTTTCTTTAGTTCTGCTTGTTGAAACAATTTTGAACCAGGATTTTGTTTGCAGTTGAATTTATGATATTAACAAAATTATTTTCTCTAAAATATCAAAGATATTGACCGCTCAAAGAGTATATATTTTCAAAAACCAAAGAAGCAAAATTATACTGAATTCCTCCAAAGATAAAATATTTTTCCCAACTCTATATCCACGAAGTTGTAACAATCATTTAAATTTTGATTTTTTTTAGTTTAATCATTGTTAAACACAGATACACAGCTCACAAATGAACAGGAATAATTCATGTCACATAAAAGATTGAACAGGGAGTCAGCTGGGCTGAGCGCACACAAGTACAAAAGTAAAAAGAAGCAAAGGAAAGAGATCAGCCCTACTTAGAGAAAAGGTTTCCATGGCCGCATCCTCAAGCTGATCCCAAACGGAGCTCTTATCTCGCCCTGGAGGAATTTCCCATCAAGCGCAGCAGAAGGGAAGAAAAAGCAGCCAGAGTTTGGCGAGGGGGTTAGGCAAAGAGGTGTGAGTAGATTTAACGACAAAAACAAGAGCAGAGCGAGCCGAGATGCACGTCACAGAAACAAAACACAGATTATTACAAAGAGCATGAACATTTATTTACCACTTTACAGCCTGTAGCTTCAGACAGACACAAAAACAAATTTGTTTAACAGAAAAAAGGGAGAAATGTTTTTTTTCCAGATAACATATGAGGTTATAGAAAGGCTGAAAGTTTATCCAGTTATTAAATAACTCTTTAACATTCAAAAACTGTAAGTTTACTTCGTCGTTTTCTTTTCAGTAGTTACTAATGTAATTTAAAATAATATCACATTTTTAAAAAGTGAAATATTTCCCCTTGTCTTCATTTCCCAATAACGTTTTTTGTCTTTTACGTCCTAAATTTATTTAATCAGTTTTTCTAAATCAAACACAACTTTAGACTTCACTTGCCATTTAATATCTGAATTTAATTCTCAATTAGAGAACAACTATAACCAAAAGGTGCAGTTGTTCAAACCTAAAATTAGGTCTAATCTCAGCTTTTCTCCTCTAAAAATCAATAGAAACATAAACAGAATAATTTCACAGTCTGAAAAAAAATCCATATAAACTTGAGAAAAAAAAATCACACTTAAATAAAAAAATCACAAGCTCTAATAATGCATTAACTGATATTGTTCAGTTTTCTCCTATCAATTTATTTAAGGGGCAATTTGAAGGCATAAAAAACAACTACAAACCCACAAAAACCATATATATATATATATATATATATTAAACAGTTACTGTTTATTCCATACTTAAGTGTTTAAAGTTTCAAGTTTAAAAAAATCATGATAAAAAACGGACAACAAAGTTAATGTTAGTAAAGAAAAGCGCACCAACATTTTGCAGGAACACGTACAGGAAATGTTACCTTCACACAGCTGTTTGACCCCAACCTAAAAGAGAAAGCTGTGAAAACCAGAGAGCATCACTTACCCAGCAGGCCTTCAAACAGATAAATCCTCATACTGATGTCCTCCATGGGTTGTGATGGTGGGCCCCTGACCATGGCAGGTACCGGTTCTTTAGTACCAGGTTTCAGAGTGTGAGTCTTTCCCTGTGGAGTGAGAAAACAGTGTCATGACCGCAAATGTTGTTTGTGTGTCCAAAAGATAAGAATGGGGTGTTGTTCAGTCTGATCTTTCATAACAGTCTGATGTACTTACAATATGAAATAAATATGATCAGAGAAAATCGCAGCACATAAGATCAACTTAGAGGTAAATGTCAAAGAAAAAATGTGGGTTTTATAAAACGATTTAAAAAACAGTGAAGAGACAGCTTGTTCAATATTTTAGGAGCTGCTATGAGAAAAGCACAACCCCTGAGTTTGTGCTTCATTTTGGGGACCATCAAGAGCAGCTGGTCCGCTGATCTGAGAGAGAGTGGGGGTGTAAGAGTGTAGCAGCTTGTAAAAAAATGTCAACAAGGGCTTGATTCCCTCCCACCCCCCATCACCTGTCTGGACCTGTCTGTGACCCAAGGACGAGAGGAGGAGTGAATCTCTGAACTCTGGCGTGACGAGCTTAATAACATC